>JAOVVI020016467.1:0-10882 GCA_028571085.2 Nepenthes alata
CCATGCCACTCAATCAGTCCACACAACCTTGAAACTCGTTCAGGTGATCCGCAATGGATGAGCCGTCCTTGTATCGAATCTGCATCAACTTCATCAGGTGGTAGATTTTGTTGTTGCTTGTTTTGGAGGCGTAGAGCTTCTCCAACTTCTCTCATAGCGTCTTGGCATTCATTTCGCTCCTAATGTGATTATACACATTATCATCTACAAATTGTCGTATATAACCGCATACTTGCTTGTTCTCCGACGCCCATTCCTCGTCCGATTTCGCCTCAGGGTTTTGAGTGACGAACACCGGATTATGCATGGATTTAACAAACAGCAAATCAGACATCTTGCTTTCCCAAGTATCGTAGTTGGTACCGTTCAGGTAAATCATTTTGCTCCCATCCTCCATACCAACGTTCAACAAACTCACTGTTCAAAGAACAACCTCATATCTGATACCACTTGTTGGTGCAAAAGGAAAAGGTGGTGGCCGGTCGAACAGCAAGACTCCAACCACACACAGCCAACCGAACGGCAGTAAAAGAAAACAAAACCAAAAAAAGAGAAACACAGTAGGATTTTTACATGGAAAATCCTTCTAAATAAGGAAAAAAACCACGGGACTTTAGTCCGCAAATATATCCATTATGTGAGAGATGCTTACAAGAAAGACACGGTTACACAAGCCAACAAGCCATCTATGAGACAAAGATGAAGAACAGAGCACGAGAACACGGTTTTCACTCACGACTCTCTATTACACTTCACTCTTTTCTCCTTCATTCAGAAAGTTTCTCTCTCTCTCTCACTCTGCAATTCTACTCTCCTCCTATGCACAGACACAAATACATACATATATGTATACTAGTTGATGAGAGTGACAGTCATGCTAACATGGATGACACACGTACTGGCAACCACCAGGCAGCCTGCAACTCTATAACAAATCTGTAGATTGTCAACCCTGTAGAAAACGGCCCACCACTATGTAAAGACTGCTACATATTCCCCACTGATTTGGCATGCTCAGAAGATCCTCTAAGTTGGCCTCCACGTGTGCTTTCCATCTTCAAGTACTTAGGCCTCCAAAAGTAAAGGTTCTCGAACATTACATAATATCTGCGTCCATTTCCAAAATCCACGGACGACTGCTCATAGGTCCGCGGACAGCAAGAGTGCACAAGTCCGCGAACCATATCTACGCATGAGCCCGCAGACACATTCCCACAAAGGGAGTGACCCCAACAATACTGAAATAGTTGGATTCAGTTCTCTAGGACAACTATATTTTAGCAAGACAAGTCTAATGATATAATTAAAGATTTCAGATGCTAACTTCTTCTTCACACGATATCCCATTGCAAAAAAGAAGGAAAAAAAGTCTTTTCAGACTACTTTTACCGCCATTATATGTACTACAAAGGAATAGACAACGCCTTTCTACAGAAAATAAATAGTTACTTTACTGTTGGCAATAAGTTATTAGAAAAAACCAAAACATTCTCAACTTTTCCCTTGTTTCAACTGTATTATGATGCATGTGGCGTCGGCTGCACAATTGAACTACATAACTGGAAAGTAGAAGAGAGGTCTGGAAGGGAAAGCATGCAGATATGAGGGAAGAGGGAGCAGAGTGACAGAGGACAGAGAGAGTGAGACGTAGGCAGAGAATTTAGAGAACTGAATATTATATCCTTTGCTTGCAGTAGCAGTGCAATATTTATAACAAGGCCTGTAATAGAAATCGGTTATGGAAAATAAAGAAAAGCAAAAATATAAAAGCAGAACGTAACAACAAACTCACAGAAAGCTGGTATAATCGGTAGAACCGAAAGCTGTAGTATGATATATTAAATGTAAATGCTGGAATTTTAGGAGTGGTTGGGTCGGCCACAAAGTCATCCGATTGGCAGGCGGAGTTGATGGCGCTGGTGAGCCTGACTCCACTGGAGCTCGTGGAGCTGGTGGGCCGGGATCAAGGAGGCCCGTAGCTGATGGGCTGGGATCAAGGAGGCCCGTAGCATATTATAGTACCAATTTTAGTCTATGCAAACAATTTTATCAAAGTCATCCCACATGGAGAATTAGTGTTCGTTTTATTTTTTTTATTTTTTACACTTTTCAAGTTTTCTAACATGGCATGTTTATTAGCATTTATTCAGAATGTGATCCATTTAACTTATTTTGCACATAATATATTTAGTACTAAGATAAAAAGTTGTTAATAAAAATAGAAAAAAAAAAATACAAGCTTATAGTAAAATGGGAAAAGTAAAAACTTAGAATATTTAGCTCGACATTTTATAAGAATGGGTGAAATGGCAGAATCAATAAAAAAACTATTCGACAAGATCTGGGATGAATTCTTTGGCGTCCCTAAGAATTTAGAAACCGCATTTTTATTTGCTATAATTTTTCAATTTATCGTTCAACCAAATGCAGACTACATGGAGACACCGAGGCTTACAGAGCGATATTTTCAAATACAGCCAAGATACAACAAATAAAGCGCTGAGATTCTTACCCAATTAATTTCCCACAAGATCGACTGGAATTTTGACGCAGTGAACATCAATTTCATAAACAAAAGACAATTCATAAAAATTGTTGAGCGACATGAGAGGAGAGAGAGAGAGACCGCGAGCGAGAGAGTTACCGGATGAAGGCTACGAGTAGTAGACTATGTGGAACGCGTAGAGAGTGAATCCAGAGCCGTAAAAGATCAACGGCAAACGATAGTTTACCCAGTAGAAGAAACTGGGAGCTAACCGGTTCTTCGCAGGTTCAGCGGCTTCTCTCTACGTTCGTGAACAGAGAGGATACTTGGAACGGATATTCCTCAGCTATGCATATTTCTAACGAATCTGAAAAAAAATCAGACTTATCTGTAGATCTGGAAAACCTCCGCCTAAATTTTAAGAAAAATAATACGAAATTTCCATTGGTGAGGAGGGAGGATATTTGGAACGGATATTCCCCAGCTATGCATATTTCTAAATTGGGAGCAAGCATAGTTTGCCTTCGACTTTTGGGTAAGTTTTTGATAAATATTTATTTTTTGGCCAAGTGTGAATAAATCTCTAGTGATTTGTCTTTTTAATCTTCATTTTTAATTACATTGTGATATTATAATAATTAATTATTATCGTTCATCATTTCGCTTTACAATGTCATAATTAATTTTATTTGACCGAATACACTTACGAATATATTAACATACGTTACAACTTTCATTAACCTTTCACAGCCGCATTTAATAGTCAATAAACTAATCAATTCCCATATTCTATAGAGCCTCTCTCACCTATTCCTCTCCTCTGTAACCCTAAACCTTCACCCCCTCCCCCGCAGAGGAGAGACGCGGAGAGGCTTGATGGAACCGACTACGATCAGAGATGTTTATGTTGGGGTCACTCCCTATATAATGTGTCCGCAGACCTATATAAAAAAATGGACGCAGATACTTTAAACATATCCGAGAACCTTCTGTGGAGTCCAAGATACCTGGAGGCAAACACTTGAAGCACGGACGATGACTCTAAGATGTAGACATTGATTGTCTATAAAAGGTCTGCCACATAGCAGTCTGTAACTGCAGTTTAGTAGTTGACCTACTCTATTAGAAAATTGAGAAGATGTTACAAGGTGGCTGGCAGGTTTATCACTGTGCATGTCGGGCGTGCGCCCGCTGTTGCATGCCTAGGAAGCGTGTACCAACCACCCTACCGGTAGGGCGATTGGTGCCTCCATAGATCTCCTCACTATATAATGTATATTTGTGCATAATGTTAGTAGAGGCATTAGAGAGTGATAGAGAGACACACAGAGAGATTGAGAGAGAAGGAAAATGAGAAAGTTTTGAGCAGAGGATAAAGTGTATCATTGTACTCTATTTTTTGTTCTTCTTCTTCTTATTTTTGATGTTGTTTGGGCTTGTGTAGCCAACAGCTCTTTATAACCAGCCATCATACTTAGTGAACTCTTTGGAGGACAGAAGTCCCATAATTTTTTCCTTAGTTAAAAGAATTTTTTACGTAAAAATCTTATTGTATTCTTTCACTTTGTTTTATTTCTCTTTTCCTGCCTCTCTTTTCAAGTGCCTGTGTCCGTTGGTGTCCGAGCGGTCTGCGTCCGACCAGTCACCGCCCCTTTCTTTTTGCACCAACAAGTGGTATCAAAGACTTGATTATTTGTACGGTAACTTTGTTCAACACTGTTATGGAGATTGGGAGCAAAATAATTTTTTTGAACGGCACCAACTTTGAAACCTGATAAAGCAAGATGTCTGACTTGCTGTTTGTTAAGTCCATGCACAAACTGATGTTCGCCACTCAAAAATCGAAAGCAAAATCGGACGAGGAATGGGTGCCGTACCACAAGCAGGTATGTGGCTACATATGGCAGTTCGTAGACGATAACGTATATAACCACGTTAGAAGCGAAACAAATACTAAGACGCTATGGGAAAAGCTAGAGAAGTTGTACGCCTCCAAGACCGACAACAACAAAATCTACCACCTGATGATGTTAATGCAGATTCGGTACAAGGATGGCTCGTCCGTTGCTGATCACTTGAACGAGTTCCAAGGCTGTGTAGACCGTCTGGGCGGCATGGGGATTAAGTTTGAAGATAAAGTGCTTGGACTATGGCTCCTGGCAACCCTCCCAGACTCATGGGAGGTAATGAAAATCACCATTACCAACACATCTCCTGATGGCGTATTGACGCTAGAGATGGCCAAAGGAGCCGTGCTGAACAAGGAAATGAGATGACGGTCTCAGGGAACGTCCACCTCTCAGCACTCCGAAGTCCTTGCGATCGAGTCTAGGGAAAGGAGCTGAGGACGTGATCAAAGTCCAAAGAGAAATGACATAGTAAGTCACGTTCTCGGTACCAGAATAAGGAATGTCATCATTATGGTAAGAAAGGCCACATTAAAAGATTTTATTATAAATAGAAGCATAAAAATACTAAAAAAGGAAAAGGTGAAAAGGGACCTGCTGAGGAAGAGTCCTCAGTCACCGCTGTCACAGAAGCTGGTTTGCTTTTGGCCTGTGAAACTAATGATTTCGTTAACGTTGCCGAGCAGGAGACTGACTGGGTGGTGGATTCTGGAGCATCCATCCACGTCACATCCAAGATGGAGCTCTTTACAACTTACACTCTGAGTGTTTTCGGAGTATTAAAGATGGGTAACATGGAGACGTCCAAGATTATTTGCCATAATGATGTCTCCTTTGTTACAAACAGTGGTGCCCGACTGATCTTAAAGGATGTCCGACATATCCCAGATATTCGAATGAATATCATTTCAGTGGGAAGGCTTGATGATGCAAGCTTCTGCAGTGTCTTTTGTAACGACAGTACAAATTGATGAAAGGGTCTATGGTGGTTGCCCGATGAAGGAAGACCTCTAGCCTTTGTGTGCTACAAGCCACTGCCGAGATCGGAGAGGTAAATGCCACAAACAGTTTGGAGTCTTCGGACTTATGGCATCGAAGACTCGATGAGTGAGAGAGGGATGAATCACTTGGAAAATAAGGGTCTCATTCCAGAAATGGATGAGAACAGGCTGAAGATTTACTATCACTGCATGGCGGGGAAGCAGAGGAGAGTCACATTTTAAGGAGACACATCTTCCAAGATGTACGAGATACTTGATCTTATTTACACTTATGTGTGTGGACCTTTTAAGAAAAATTCTTTTAGAGGAGTACAGTATTTTTCTTCTATATTGATGACTGCTCAAGGAAGCTGTGGGTATTCCCACTTAATACCAAGGATCAGGTTTCGGGATTCTTTAAGCACTTTCACGCTCTTGTTGAGCGTGAGACGGGAAAAAAATTAAACGTCGTCTGAAGTGACAATGGTAGAGAATATATTGGGGCCTTCAATGCCTACTGTAGATCACACAACATTAAATATCAAAGGACACTATCAAAGATGCCGCAATTAAATAGTGTGAGCGAGCAGATGAATCGCCCACTGATGGAAAAGATCAGGTGCTTACTGTCAGAAGCAAAGCTTCCGGGATCCTTCTGGGCTGAGGCCTTAAAAACAGCAACCTATGTGATCAAAGGTCGCCCAGTAAGTCTTTGAATGGTGAGATCCCAGAGAAGATATGGATTGAAAGGGAGCCAGCCTATATTCATTTTCTGACATTTGACTGTAAGGCCTTTGTTCATATTCCGAGAGATGAGAGGAGTAAGCTTGAGGCAAATACGAAGCAATGCGTCTTCTTGGGCTATGAAGAAGATGAACTTGGGTACATACTTTATGACCCAATAAAAAATAAGCTCTTCTGATCACGTGATGTGGTCTTTGTTGAGGAAGGGATCATTGAAGACATTGGGAAAGAGAAAAAGTCTCTATCCAATACTGGTCGGGCGGACAAAGTGAATGTTGAAACTGTCTGTCCATTACCTCTTGTGTCCAAAGTCTATGGCCCAAGGATGACTGGTGACACTGATGAGACAATCGCAGTCCATTATGAGGATCAGGTCGAAGACGTGGAGGTTCCAGTACGACGGTCATCAAGAGAAAGACATCCGTTCATTTACCTACTATCAAGTGAGTACGTCCTACTCACTGATGCAAGTGAGCCTGAAGATTTTAATGAGACGATGAAGGAAGAAATGGTCTCATTGCATGAGAACCATACATTCGAGTTAGTTAAGATGTCAAAGGAAAAAAATCCCTGAAAAATAAATGGGTCTTCCTTCTTAAGACATCTGAGGATACTATGCAGCCAAGATACAAGGCACGACTTGTAGTGAAGGGCTTTATTCAATGCAAAGGCATAGACTTTGATGAAATCTTTGCGCCAGTGGTGAAGATGTTCTCAGTCCGTGTTATGCTCGGACTGACAACTATTTTAGACTTGGAGATAGAGCAACTGGATGTTCGGACAATATTCTTCTATGGTAATCTTTAAGAAGAAATCTACATGGAACAACCAGAATGATTCGAGGGCAAAGGAAAAGAATGATTGGTCTGTCATCTAAGGAAGAGTTTGTACGAATTAAAATAGACTCGAAGACAGTGGTACAAGAAGTTTGAGTTTGTTATGGTTGGACGAGGATACCAAAAGACTACTTTTGATCACTATGTTTTTGTCCAGAAATTTTTCGAGGACGATTTTGTTGTCCTCCTCCTTTGTGTGGTTGACATACTGATCGTCAGATAAAATAGTGCTCAGATTAAGGTGCTGAAGGAGCAACTGGGACAATCATTTGCCATGAAAGACCTCAGATAGACGAAGCAGATTCTAGGGATCATAATATTTTATGACCGGAGGAACAAGAAGCTCTAGTTGTCCCAAGAAATTTATGTTGAAAAGGTATTACAACGATTTAACATAGAAAGTTCCAAGCTAGTGAGTACCCCACTGGCCAACCACTTCAGGCTAAGTATGCAATAGTGTCCATCCTCGGACACAGAGAAAGCCTGCATGAGTAGAATTCCTTACTCTTCTGCCATTAGTAGCCTGATGTACGCAGTCGTATGTACAAGGCCGGATATTTCTCATGCGGTTAGTCTTGTCAGCTAATTTCTCTCAAATGTCGGGATGGAGCATTAGTCTGCTATAAAGTGAATCTTCAGATATCTCCGTGGGACTTCAAACATGACTCTACATTTTCAAGAAGAGAAGCTCCAGTTGATCGGCTACACTGACACAGACATGATCGGGGACCTTGATTCTTGGAAATTAATATCTGGGTATCTGATAAAGTTTGCTAGAGGAGCAGTCTCCTGGCAGTCTAAGCTGTAAAAATTCCTTGACCTTTCTACTACAGAGGCCGAGTTTATTACCGTGATCGAGGCCAGTAAGGAGATATTATGGAAGAAAAGGTTCATTCAAGAGTTGGGTTTAATGTAAGACTAGTATGTGGTACTCTCTGACAGTCAAAGTGTCATATACTTATGTAAAACTTTTTTATTCCATTTAAGATCGAAACACATTGACGTTTGATATCATTGGGTGAGAGATGTTATTGATAAAGGGCAACTATCAATTGAAAAGGTTCGGTCGAATGAAAATGAGTCAGACATGATGACCAAAGTATTACTAAAAGGAATGCTGAAAGCTTGTTGTGACATTATTGGTCTAAATAATTTTATTCCCACTTGGTCGTGAGGAAAAGTTTGTTGGGGTCACTCCATATGTAGTATGTGTCCGCGGACTTGTCTGGGAAAATAGACGCGAATACTTTGGACATATCTAAGGACCTTCTGTGGAGTCCGAGATACATGGAGGCGAGGACTTAAAGCATAGATGAGGACCCTGGGATGTAGACATTGACCATCTAGAAAAGGTCTGCCATATAGCAGTCTACAACTGCAGTTTTACAGTTGACCTACTTTGTTAGGAAATTGAGAAGGCGTCATAGGATGGCTGGCAGGTCTGTTATTGTGCACGCCAGGTGTGCGCCTATTGTTGCAGGCCTAGGAGGCATATACCAACCATCCTACCGGTAGGGCGGTTGGCGCCTCCATAGATCTCCTCACTATATATATTTGTGCATATTGTTAGTAGAGGCATTAAAGAGTGATAGAGAGACACACAGAGATATCGAGAGAGAAAGAAAACGATGAAGTTTTGAGCAGATGACAAAGTGTATCCTTGTACTCTTTTTGTCGTTCTTCTTCTTCTTCTTCTTTATGCTATTTGAGTTTGTGTAGCCAACAGCTCTTTGTAACCGGCCATCATACTTAGTGAACTTTTTGGTGGATAGAAGTCTCGTGGTTTTTCCCTTAGTTAGAAGGATTTTCTACGTAAAAAGTTTATTGTGTTCTTTTACTTTGTTTTATCTCTCATTTCCTACCTCTCTGTCCGAGTGTCAGTATCCGTTGGTGTTCAAACGGTTTGTGTCCGACCAATCACCACCCCTTCCTTTTTACGCCAACAGTTCACACGATGCAGAAACAATGCCTAGCATGGTCGTTTCAAGATTAACCCCGTCCTATGGAAATTATTTTGTAACATTGTGCTTTTAAATAGTTTCATGGAATTAAAATTCCTTAATTACTTTATTGCTTTTTAGTTTTACTAGACTTCGATTCTTGATTGATTGTTACGTATTTGCCTTGCACATAATGAAAGGAGCACCGAGTAATTTTTTTTTCTCAACAGCTATCAATAAGAGAAGTCGTAGTCGGTTTATTGCTATTAAACCTTAAGTAGGCTCTTGGTGCAGTAACAACGAAGTGTTAAAGTGTCTAGTTGTGCATCATTTCTGATGCGTACTTGGATCCGACTTTGAACGGATTCGGATTTTTCTGGATGGTTTGAAACGGCTCCGTTCACTGAGTACGAATCCTGCACACTACTAAAATGAACAAGAGGTCAGCATTATCGGCGGGAAGTTATCCCACCGAAAATGCTCCGACGCTCAAGTCAGTAAGGCAGTCTCCGAATGGATGAAACTGAAAAGCTTGAGAGTAAAACAGGAGAGGAAAAGGAGTGTGTAGTCCAGATGTAAGAGATACGCAAAGTCTTTCTTGTATCTAGATGATGTGAAGGCAGAAAACGGCCGTCAGGGCTCGTTTGTTGCCTTGGAGTTTGTTGGCGTGTGTGAGGTTCTGAGAGTTTGGCTGCTCAGAGAGAAAGAGCTCATTTCTTAGAATATTTAGGATTTTTTGGTCTCAATGCCAGTGTTCGTGAAAGCGTCCCTAGAATGGTGATCCTAGGGTTTCTTTTATGGTTGTGAGGGTGATCATCCTTCTTTGGAAGGCGCGATCTCGTATGTCCACCTTGGCAGGCTTACCTTCTCGAGCAGATGCCAGTTGCCAAGGTGAGAGTGATTATTTTCTTATGTGGCGGCCAACAGATTTCCAAGTCTGCTTTCTTCCTTCTCAACATATTACCGTTGGAGTGCCTTGGTTGGCAAGAAATTGGAAAGATCTGGCGCCTTTCTTATTTGAATGGTGCCAATCTTATCAATATCCTTTCTGGTGTACATCGAGATCGTGGAAGATGTTTGGAAAGCTGTGGTTGGCCGTCGGATGAGTTGCGAGCCCAAACGGAGTAGGCCCATTACTGTAGAAAGGCGTTTATGGGCCCAATGTGTAGAGCACGGATGGTCAACGCCTGAGTTAACCGTCTGCGCGTTGGCCGCCTTCGTGGAGAACGAATGGAGAGTGGCTAGCGATCCACTGATGGGCTGTGGGCCAGAATGGAATAGGCCAATCAGTGTAGAAAAGCCTCTAAATGCTCAATCGAGCTACGTATGGCGGTCAACATTGAGTTGACCGTTTGCGAGCAAGTTGGCCGCCAAGACGGTCAACGTTAACGTTGACCGTTTCTTTTTGGGCTTTCCAGTTCCTGGGCCCGTTTTCTCAGTGGGCCGTAAGAACGCTGACTAGCCTTCTTGGGCTTCCGTTGACATCTCTTTTGGCAATCCCATTATTGGTGTACCCATCAATAAAAAAAAGATTTATGAGTTACTATTTAATCAAAAAATAATATTCAAATAGTAAAAATGTAATGTTTATGTATATAAATATTATCAAATATATTTTCTTTACACCTTTTAATATTACTCAAGAGTTTTCTAATATCATTAGATTTAGGTTGATTTTAAAATATTATATAAGTAAGTATGATTAAAATATTTTTAGTTGCAATATGTTCATATGTATGATTTTATTTAGTTTGATACGATTTGGTTTTTTAAACCACATCTAAACCAAAAAATATATAAAAAACAAAACCATACAAATATGAAACTTCAAAAAATTATGAAATAAGACATTTTAAAAAATATATATTATTAAAATATTAAAATACTTATATTGTAAAAAGGTATTTATGCAAAAATATAACTATTGTTATATATTTTTAAAATTTTTTAAAATATAAAATATGAACTGTTAAAGATAAAAAAAAAAGTT
>JAOVVI020016468.1:0-10882 GCA_028571085.2 Nepenthes alata
TAAAGTATATGGGTCCTAGATGGCATCTGTGGTCCTGTGTTATGAATGACGGAATCAAAAACAAATATCTGTTTCGTCACATTACGTGCAGATTTATTTTTTCCACATTAGCTGGCTGGCTTGACATGGTTAATTTTGGATCGGGGACCCATGTTGTGTTTGGGTTGTTGTAAGACGATGCCGTTCTTGACTTTGTTTTGACAGTCATAGACTGGCAGAGTGCAACTCAATGACATGATGTGGTGTTCATCATTATGGTGCTGCAAGCGGGTGCAATCGAGTAACGACACATGACTCCTTGCACAGACGCGACGCGACTTTTGAAATCGACAGCGACGTCATTTTTTGTCAGAGTTTTGCCTATTTAAGAGTGGTGTCTCCTGCGATTCAATTCACCACCTACCCGCATAGTTCCTTTACTTTCACCATGGATGACAAAGACATGATTGATATTCTAAATTTAATTGGTTTGGGACGAGAGGCTTCCTCTTGTCCTTTGCCAAAATCCTCCTCTAAAGAGTGGACCAGTGACAGGAGGACACATACTAAGTATGGTAATGAGGACTCCGCTAATGTGGTTGCCGTCGAGGAATGGAACCACACGGGCCTTCCACAACTTGATCCACAGGGTGTGTTGAGGGCAGTTCTATACTCTGAGTCTATTGGTTCCTCTCGCCAAGTATGTTTTGTTGCGTAACCGTACGAATCGCTATTAGGTGTTCCCCTTCGCTAACTCCCTTTTCACTTGTCAGCTTGCGAGGAAGCCTCGCGGGTTGGATGAGTTTTTATCTTTGGGGCGAGATGAGATTGCCCATATGATGCGGGGTCAGGCCGATCTCGTGGCAGAGGAGATGGAGCGTCGCATTAACATTGTGGTTGAAATCACGCTGTACAGTCAAGTGTGAGCCAACTATCTCGACCAGGCCCTATCGGAGTCTGATGCGAGGCCGCAGGACGTGTCTAGTGCACATGCGTTGGCCATGGAGAGAATTGCGGCTCTTGAAGGCAAGCTGAGGACAAGGATTCACCTTGAAAAGGTGGCTCATGTTCTGGAGGCACGGTTTCAGGCAGGGATTCACTTCAGCAGTAGGATCGTTTCCTTGGCAAACCCCCATTTTCCTATTGGCTTCTTGGGCTCGAGGAATGCCAGCGCTTCTCGTGGATCGGAGTTAATCAGATATTCAGGGTGGAGAAGTCCTTGCACACACGGGGCCTTTGAATGCCCTTAAAAATATGTTTGTGTCATTTTTGTGCCGCCCAAGGCGTTGCACATTTTTGTGAATACAAGCATATTCTTTTTTGGTTTGATAACGCTTCTATTTCGGATGGTGGCACCTAGATGATAATTTCGAGCATCCTGCCGACTGTTGGAACGTGCAGCATTCTCTTATACTTTGCTCCGATTTATTAACCACTTTGGATTGACTATACTATCTCTTGTGGGTGGAGGTCGTCACACGCATGCCGTGAAAGCTCCCAATGGTTTCATGTTTGACCACAAACGGGCCGCTTGGTATAGGACCAAGGTTTCATTGGACTTCTAACGGGCTGCTCGGTATGGGACCGAGGTTTAATCCGACCATTAATGGGCCGCTTGGTATGTGACCAATGTTTAATCTAGCTGCTTACGGGCCGCTTAGTATGTTACTAGGGTTTGATCCAACCGCTTATGGGCCATTTGGTATGGGACAAAAATTTAATTCAACCGCTTACAAACCGCTTGATATGGGACTAAGGTTTAATCCAACCAATTATAGACCGCTTGGTATGGGACCAAGGTTTAATCGCAGGCGAGTAAAAGTCTACCTGATTTAAGGGCAGTCTAGATCGTTTGTTTCTGTGCAAATTCGCGCAAGCATTTAAATGTGAAAAGAAAAAAAGAATAGAGACGCAGCTACATGCAGAAAGAACAATTATTTTATTAATCATTGTATAATATTACATGTAAACTTTAAAACACACACATAAACTACCTAAGTCTAGTGCGAATCTTATTGGAAATACCGTTTAAGATGGATGACATTCCACGTCCTTGGAACCAACTTTCCTGTAACGACCCCAAAATCCTAACCGAAAACAGGCAAGATTCTGGCCGTAAAACGGCTGTCAAATTAATATAAACTTGTGCAAAATTTCTATACAACACACATATATATATTCACGCATAGAAGAAAAATAAGAAAATCCATAATAAATTTGTGGCACCAACGTTATAATTCCAGCTATAACGTCGTCTCAGATAAGATGCCACTAGATACCTAAATATCATATCATAATAACCTATAAAAGTATATACATCCATCAAAATACAGCAAAAACTAAATTACCTGTACATAATTAATATACAAATATATCAATATACATATCTATCTCAAAATATATAAAAATCCTCCATAAAGTACAAAACAACAAAAACTAAGTCCACAAAGTCATCTTCTAATGTCTGCAGCCTAACTAATTTCCAATCCTCATTTCGACTTATCAGGAATAAGTTCGTACTCATTTGAAGAAAACAAAATAGGAAGAAGTGTGCCAAATATTAAGTAAGGTATAATATAATTAAGGATAATAAACAATATACTCAAAATAAAACAGAGGAAAGATATAGGAATATAATATAAATGTATAAACATCAAATATGAACAAATACATTTCTTGAACATATTTATCTTTCTCATTTTACTTCTAATTCCTTTAGGTTCTAAAATATATATAAATTTTTTTATCTTTACAGACCAGGGCCAGTAGGCCATACCAGCTAATGGAGTAGTCGAACGATGAATGGAATATGTATGCATCCACACATTCTAAAGTGCTGCCCACAATACCTTAAATTTTAACGTTCCGTGTTGGACGGTATACCTTTCATCCGATATATAGGGTCAGATAACAAATATGCCACCATAGTATCTCCCGTGGCCCATGAGCATTCCTCGTTTGACCACTGTAATATTCTAAGATATGACAAAAAATACTACATTCTGAAATACAAATCCTTAATCTATATTCAAATTTACTTATTCTTAAGGAAATGTTCTTCCATAATTTTATATAAAGTTCTCATTCCTTGGAGAACGAATCATCAAACATAATAAATTTTAGAGTTACCTTCAAATATTTTGCATGCCTTCATAATTTTCAAATACAGATACAGATAATTATTTTCTCGTGAGTTCAAGTCTTCACATAACTTTAATTACATGTAGAAATTAACATAAAGTTTGAAATATTTAAGAAATTCTTATCAAAATTGGCCAAACATAACTTTAGAGCTTCCGGATAACAAATCCCTTCTCAGATGCGTACAATGTAATTTTCAGAGAACACACAAAATAACGTATATGGCGTACATGTGAATAAATACCACTATTCACATTCAAAATATTTTTGAAAGACGTAAAATAATATATACAAAATATATGTGAATAAATACCAAATAATTAAAGTACCTATGTCCATAAAGTTAGGATTTCAAGTTTCTAATACCAAATTATGCATAAATCTCAAATAAATTGCTTACATACCAAGGGGACGTGGATTAGGATTTTGTTGAGCAATACACTACACAAATTTTAAAAATCAAATATAAAATCAATATATATATATGCTTAATATATGGGTTTTATAAAATATAAACTTAGACGGGTATCGAAATAAAAATACTTGAAGAGAACGGAATAAAAAGTGCAAAGAGAGAAAGAAAAGTATATGGGTGTACTTGCCTTAACCCGATCTACCATTTTTTTAACTAGCTCTAAGTCAGAATCGGACTTAGGGACGTCGATCTCTTCATTTTCTCTCTTCTCCTTCATGCTCTCTCTCTCTCCTCTATTGTAGAATGGCCGAAAATGATAAAAATAGAAAAACCCTCGCTCGTTTTATATTGTGGACTGGCACTTGAGTGCCGGCTTGGTGTGCTTCAGGCGTGCTGCTCCTAGATCCAGTGCTTGTCGTCGGCGCTCAAGCACCCAGCAGGCGTGGGCCTACTAAAATGGGCGCCAGCAGCGCCACCTTGGGCACCTGGCGGGTATCCCCCTACATTTCCCATCTGTCATCCAAAACCTAATTTTTTACAAGTATTAAGCATAATCTTGATTATATTATTTTAATTACTACTAAATATGATATTATAAAAATTGAAACCTCACATTTCCGTTCTGGGTTCGAAGCTTGTATACTCCGTTCCGCAAAGCTGTTGAGAAGAGGAACGTGCCTTCCTAATTCGAGGGAAGTTTTTTCCTATTGGTTGCCTTGCCGATGGGTTCTATGCTCAAGAAGACAATGTCTCCCACTTTGAACTGCCATACTTTTACTTTTTTTTGTAATAGTAGGCAACCATGCCCATCCTGGCCATGTCCTGTGCTTCGTTCAATAAGTTTAAGTGCTCCCTGAGTCGCTGGGAGTTATTGTGCGGATCAAAGTTCTCAAGCCGGAGGCAGGGATCCTGATCTCGATCGGGATCATAGCCTTAGTTCCGTAGCACAAACATAAAGGCGTCTCGTGCGTTAGCTCTTTGGGAGTTGTCTAATATAACCACAACATAAAGGGCAATTCATCCATCTAGGAGCCCCCTGCGTCTTCCAGCCTTGTCTTCAGCTCGTGCGGTAGTGTTTGATTGGTGACCTCTAACTGCTCGTTTTTCTGTAGATACATTATTAAAGTGTGGACCAATGTAACGCCCGAATTGGTGCAATACTTGATTAAGTGCTTGCCGGTGAATTGGGTTTTGTTGTCAGTCACGACGACCTTGGTAATCCTAAACCTACGGATTATGTTCTGCCAAACGAACTCTATGGCATTCTACTCAATTATTCTGGCCAGTGGAGTGGCCTCACCCCACTTTTGTGAAGTAGTCAATGCCTACAATGACAAACTTCCTTTGCTTAGATGCAACGGGAAACGAGCCGAGAATGCCAAGCCCCCATTAAGCAAAAGGCCAGGGCGTTGGAAGCGCTCTTAGCTCCGTGGGCGGTTGATGATAAAGATTATCATGGACTTGGCGGTTCTTGCACCTCTTCATAGAATCTATGGCATCCTTCTTCATGGTTGGCCAATAGTATCCTTGGCGCATCACCTTGAAGGTTAGTTTCTTACCGTCGATGTACGATCCACAAATTTCGAAGCAGACCTAACCCAATTCATAATTGACATCCTCTGGTGTAAGGTATTAGAGGTATGGGATTGAGTACCCGTGACAGTATAGCTTTTCGTTAACAAGGGTATACCACCCAGCTATCATCTTTATACTCTTAGCCTCATCCAGAGTTTCTGGTAGGGATCATTCCGCGAGGTACCTCCTATGGGGAGACATCAAATTTTTTCCATCGGAGACCTGCATCACTTCTTTCTCATCTATATTGGGAGTGCTCAAGATCTCTTGCATGCCTCTCAAGTACTGTTCTGGATTTTCTACCGCTACTGCCATTGCAAATTGGTCAACCTTCCAGTTTTCTGCCCTTAAGATGTGAACCAGGTTAAACTTGTCGAACCTCTAAATCACACTCTTTTCCTTAGCAAGGTATTTGCCAACAGAGGGTTGCACGCCTCGAAACTTTCATGGATCTAGTTGATGACCAGCTCTAAGTTATTGTAGACAGTCAAGTGTCTAACTGGACACTCGTTAGTGAGTCACAATCCTACAAATAGGCTTCGTAATTGGCCACATTATTGGTGGCCAGGAAACCAAGCTTCAAGGTGTATCTCACTTTGAACCCGTTAGGGGTCTTTAGGATCACGCTGGCCCCACTACCCAAATTCGTTAACAAGCCACCCATGTAGAGAACCAAATATGGTGCTTCAGCATTGCAGTCGACGTCACATCGAGGATTGGGGATTGGGGTTGTGGTTTCACCGATGAAATCGGCCAGTGCCTGCCCCATGATGACTAGCCTAGGCCTGAATTCATTGTCAATTTTTTTCAATTCGGTGGCACACTTAACCAACCACCCTAAAATATTGAGCTTTTGTAGGATACCCTTTAACAACTGGTTGGTTAGGACGATTATTTGTGAGCGTGGAAGTAAGGTCGTAATTTTTTGGACGACAAAACGAGTGCAAACGTAATCTTCCCGGCATATGCGTAACAAGTCTCAACGCTGGTCAAAGTTTTGCTAACATAGTAAACTGGCTGCTATGCGTCAGACTCCTGACGCATCAAGACGGAGCTCACGGCAGGCTCTAAAACTGCCAAGTACAGGTACAACTCCTCACCCTCTCTTGGTGACTTCAGGACAGGTGCACTGGCAGGTACTATTTTAGTTCATCAAAAGGCGGTCTGACATTTTGTCGACCATTGAAATCTGTTTGCGTTCGTCCCCTTCAAGGCCTTGAAGAAGGGAAGGCATTTGTCACTAGATTTGACCAGAAAATAGGAGAGCGCTGCCAGTCTTCCGGTCAGCTTGTGGACATCCTTAACATTCCGTGGTAGGGTCATATCCATGAGGGTTTTGATCTTTTTTGGGTTTACCTCGATTCTCCATTGAGAGACAATGAAATGCATGAACTTCCCGGAGGATACCTCGAAGACGTACTTAGAGGGGTTTTGATACATTTGGTATGTCCGGAGTGCCTCGAAGGCTTCGGCTAGATCGCGAATATGGTCTTACTCTTGATGAACATGTCATCTACCTGCACCTTCGTATTTCAGCCATCTGCTTCTCGAACATTTTGTTCACGAGTCATTGGTAAGTAGCGCCCATGTATTTCAAACCGAAGGGCATAACCTTGTAGCAGTAAATTTCTTAATTGGTCATGAAGGAAGTGTATTCCTCGTCTTTTAGGTTCATCCAGATATGGTTATAGACTAAGTATGCATCCATGAAACTTAGTAGTTAATGCCCAGAAGTGGAGTCCACCAACAGATCGATAATTAGCAACGGGAAGCTATTCTTCGGGCAGGCTTTATTCACGTTGGTGAAGTTGACACACATCTGCCATTTCGATTACTCTTCTTAATGAGAATGACGTAGGAGAATCAGTTTGGGTATTGAACTTCCTTTATAAATTTGGTGTCCAGTGGCTTTTTACTTTCTCTCGGATGGCTATCAGCTTCTCAACGGAGTGATTCCTTCATTTCTACCTGATGGGCTTATGGCCAGGATTGAGACCCAACTTATAGACCATTACTCCAATCAGGATCCTAGGCATATCAGCAGACATCCATACAAAGATATCTGCATTATGTCTTAAGAAGTTGATTAGCTGGTCATGCAAAGGTTTGACGAGCGAGCCTCCTACTTGCACTCATTTTTTTTGAATTATCTAGATCCAAGGTTATGTGGTTGGTGACCTCGTTAGATTGCACCTGCTATAGAGTTGTTTCATCTCGATGGTCCAGGTCGTTTGCTAGCCAGTCGACGCCATTCAGGGTGACTTGTGACAAGTAGCATGTTCGACCGGTTACTTGGTAACCTAATATTTTGCAAAAACCGAATACTGTTTGAAATTTTATTTTTAGATAGGGTATCGATGTTATGACCCCAAATGCTTCCAAGCATGGTCAACCAAGTCGACAACCAAGAAGGTGAGCATGCGGCTCGCTGTTCTGAGGTACAAGCCCAAGGTGAGCACTAGCCGGATTGTATCTTGGACAACCACTGATTCATTATCCAATCCGTACAGTGGCCCTTCGATTGGTTTCAATTGACTCTTTTTAAATCCCAATTTAAAATAGGTCTCAAGGTGAAGCAAATTATGGAAACTATCATTATTAATAAAGAATCGTTTCAATTGGTAATCTAGAATGCTGTCTAAAATGAGTGAGGATACAATAAGGGGGTTAGTATGGGGAAGATTATGTGTACTGTATCATCGTTATTAAAACTGATGACATCATCCCCCACCCTCTGCTTCTTGTGCCCAGTTTACTTCTCCTGTTAATCTGCATGGTGAGCCTTTGGTGGCCTGGTGGTCTTTACGTTGACCACCTCGACTGCGACTCAGTTTCTTGACTGTTGCTACTCAGGCCTGTCCTCGCTTGAGGAATCAAAATTCTGTCCTGAGTTCCTTAGGAACTTGGTGAGGTAGCCCTAGCAGATCAGCTTTTCGATCTCTCCTTTTAGAGTCTAGTAGTTTTTTGTGATGTGACTCTGAGATTGATGGAAGTCATAGTATTTCATCAGATCTCCTCCATTCAGATTCTTCATCGGCTTTAGCCATTTAATGAACTTCTCCTTCAAAATTTGTATGAGGACATTTTCTCGTAAGCTATTCAATGGAGTCAGATGAATTGGCCTGAATTCCCTTCATACAGGCATCTTAGTTCAAGGATGCTTCCTTTACGGATTGTCTTGGACCCCATTCTTCCTCTTTCCATCTGCTGGCAAGGAGCGAAGATGATTGGCCCATTCTGAGTGTTTTGCCTTATTGGCCTCTTCAATCGCTGTGTGAGATCTAGCAATGGACTCAGGCTCCCAGAAGGTTTGCGGGTCTTTGTGGGCCTGATGCTTGAAAAAGTCACCCAAACCCAAGGTAGAAATAAAACTGCTCAACTTCACCTTGTCGGTGAGCTCGGTATCTTCCTTCCTTCGGCGGTAAATCATCCCAAGAACTTCCTTAGGTTCTCGCTCGACTTTTGCTTGACGTGGATAAGATACCACGGCTGCTTCTCCTTGTGGCGGTTTGAGATGTACTGAGTCAGGAAGCTATCCGTAATATCCAAAAAACTCTGGATTAAATTCAACGGGAGTTGATAGAACCGTATCTTAGCACCCCCTTTTGGAGTGAGGGGAAAGTACTAGCACATGGAAGCTTCCTCTAGGCCTTAGAAGCAGAGTAGAGTACGGAAGTGATCAAGGTAATCTATGGGATCGGTGCTTCCGTCATAAGGTTCCAAAGTTGCATTTTTAATTTTGGTGGTAGCGGCTGGGTCCAGATCTCCATGGAAAAAGAAGATCCCTTTAGATTGGCAGAGTGTTAGCCACCTTCTTCTTTGAACACACGGTTTCATAATTTTGAACCTTCTCCTCCACCTATGAGGAGGTTGTGAAGCTTTTCGCGTTTGAGGTAGCTCCTCAACTCCAAGTGTTTGGTCATGCGATGCGACGCTGGCCGGATGCTATTGCTAGTCGATCATGTGATGCAAGAGGCTCCTTCTTGAATCAGAGGCCTCTGATCGTCCTTGGAGTAGCAGGAGTTCCATCTTTCTAGGCTCTCCTCCAGAGTCCTACAGCTCAGTCGTCCTTCTAGTCTAGAACGGGTTTAGTTGTTTAAGGCTGCCGGGGAGCTAGATTTACTTGATTAGGTGGCCTTCTTAGTCGGCTTCTTCTTTCTTTGACCTCCCCGCCTAGAGACTGGAGTGTGGGTTGAAAGGGAGGAAACCCCTACCTCTATTTGCCCTAGCGCGTGCAGAGCACCTGAAATATTTGGGATATCCTATTCATCTACTCTGCCATTGTTAGGATGATTGGAGCTGGTCAATTTCCTGCTTGGTTACCAACGGAGTGGTCATTTTCAAGGGAGGTGACTTCCTTTACCGAAATGTTGGCTTGTACTCTTTTGTTCACCATGTTCGTCGATGTTGATGAAATAGTGGATAGGCCGTTTGTTCAATTTTTCAGAGACAGTACAAATGACACATCCTGGATTTGAGTCGTGAACGATTTTGGGTTCAGCTGCGCCTTAGGCTTGTGTTGAGGTCGGGTTCAGACTTCATCTTGCTTGCCTTGGATCTTACATACCGCAATAAAAGATAAGAAATCTGAGAAAAATGGTGAGACTCACTCCTCTATTTATCCCCTGACACTTAAATCAATAATCTGCTTTCCAAGATGAAGAAGGTAAAAACGAAGTATGCATGAATGAATGCTGGGAAAGGAATTTGTGAGTCTAAATTGGAGGTACACTCGTTGTGGAGTGGCTTAGGTCGTAGTGCGTTCGTGATGAGCAACTTCTCTATTTTTTTGGTAAGTAATTAAATTTGTTTTTTGTTAAGTAAGTTAAATTTTATAAATTAAAAAGCAAATGTACAAATAAATATTTCATCTCCAAGTGTTTTGTCAATTTGGATATAGAACAAAGACGCTAGGGCATAACCCGAGCAAATTGTGATAGGTCATAAAATCAAAATAAAGAAAAAAGAACGAAAATGGAATAATTTGAACTACACTCGACATCGACCATCAACCAAGTTTAAAGACGACTTTGCCAAAATCAAGAGGACAAAAAAGTATTTGACGAAAAGAAGGAAATCATTCCAAGCCATCTTCGTTGGTAAGTAATTAAATTGTATTAAAAAGAAAAGAAAAGAAAATACAACAAGTATATTCTATTCCAACTGTTTTGCCAACTTGGAGATAGAAACATAGTAGCAAGGGTATCTCCTAAGAACCATGACAAAATACAAACGAAAGTACATTGGATCATAAATCATATGACCATAACGACAACATCAGAGGAATGTCGCCTACTAAGACATTGGTGGCAACAATGCCAATAGATGTCATACACAAAATCAAACAAGTTAAAGCTCAAATCGAGAACTTGTGATAGTAGGGACCGGTATGCCCAACGGAGCCAATTCGTCCACGTCAGCCAAACCGGGCAGCTACACTCATGCTTCCAGGCTGCCCATATCAGGAGCATGAGAGAGAAGGAACCAGTATGCCCATTAGAGCCATATCGTCCAAGTCAGCCAAACCGAGCATTCCATTTGGAGAGACCAAGACGCCATCCACAATGCAAACCAAAAGGCCGATCAACTAGTTGACCGAGCAATACGTTCTGCAACAGCCATTCGGAGAATCAACCCAGGAAAACAGATCATAAAAGATCTTTTGCTGTAATGCCCGAATATTTTTATAAAGGAAATTGAAATTTAATTGGGAGAAGTTTAATTAAATATATATATATATATATATATATATATATAAACGTTTAAATAATA
>JAOVVI020016469.1:0-10882 GCA_028571085.2 Nepenthes alata
GGGTTATAAGAATCGCTTGCATGTCTCGGGCGTACTGCTCAGAATTTCTCATTACAGCTATCTTCACCAACTAATTCGCCTTCTAGTTTTCATCCCTCTAGACGCGGTGTATTTTCATCCGATCAAATGCCTCTATCACTCTAGTAATGTATCTTACAAGCAATGGGTTTAACACTTCAAAATTCTTGTTAACTTGGTTAATGATTAGTTCTGAGTCACTGTGGACGATGAGATTCCTTACCGAGCATTCTTTTACCTGCCTAAGTTCGGCCAATAAGGTTTTGTACTCGGTGATATTGTTGGTAGCTAGAAATCCAAAAATCGTCGAGTATTTCATCTTCAGCCCATCTGGAGTCCTCAAGACATTGCCTACTCTTCTCCCTAATTGGTTGACGATCCGTTCGCATGCAAGATCCAAACAGGAGCTTCTTCTTGTTGGTAGACACTTTCGTTAAAATCAATGACATCAGGGATCAAGGTCATCTTTTTCAACTCTAAAATCCATGATGGCCACGTTTGGAATTCTATATTAAACTCACACAATTCAATTGTCCATTTGACTAATCGCTAAGACACATTGGGCTTCTAAAGTATTTCCTTTAACGGTTGGTCTGTTAAGACGATAATCTTATGGGACTAAAAATACGGTCGTAGCTTCCTGACAGTGTAGACTAATACTAGAGTGATCCTTTTGACATGTGAGTAACAAGTCTCAATATCTATCAAGATTATGCCGACGTAGTAAACCGGTCATTGTACCCCAAACGTTTTCCTGATCAGGACTGAGCTCAATGTTATTTCTGATATTCTGAGGTAAAGAAATAGTTCTTCACCTTCTTTTGGAGAGGCAAGGAGAGGTAGATTAGCAAGTTATTCCTTTATTTCTTAGAAGGCTGCCTGACAGTCGGCAGTCTGCTGAAAATCGTTCGTCTTCATCTCTCTCAACGCCTTGAAGAAGCGGAGGTAGTTCTCCATTGACTTTGCTAAGAACTGGGAAATCGCTGCGAGTCTTCCAATGAGTCTCTAAACTTCTTTCACAAATTGAGGCGGGTTCATTTTCATAATAACTTTTATCTTCTCAGGATGCGCTTCGATCTCCTAATGTGAGACTATATAGCCAAGAAACTTCCTCAAAATTACTCCGAATACAAACTTGGTTGGATTCTACTTCATCTAGTGTGTTCAGAGCACCTCAAAGGCTTCTTTAGGATCACGAATATAGTCGTTGGCTACTATACTTTTGATGAGTATGTTGTCTACATAAACCTCCATATTCAAATTGATCTATTTTCTTGAACATTTTATTTACAAGCCTATGGCAGGTGGCTTCTACGTTCTTCAAACCGAAAGACATGGCTTTGTAATGGTATGTCCCTTGGTTTGTCATGAAAGATGTGTGCTATTCATCGTTGGAACTCATTTAAATCTGGTTGTAACTTGAATAGGTGTCCATGGAGCTCAATAACTCATATACAAATGTTGAGTCTACTATCAGATCAATTCTCGACAACAGAAAACTATCTTTCGAATATACTTTATTCACATTAATGAAGTCAATGCACATCCGCCATTTTCTATTATTCTTCTTGACGAGTATCATCTTTGGCAACCAATATGAATGTTGGACTCCCCTTATGAAGCCTGGGTCGAGTAACTTATTGACTTCTTCTCTCGTGACAATTAACTTCTTGATGGAATGCTTACTATATTTCTTCCTTATGGACTTGTGACTGAGATTAATGTCCAACTTGTGGATCATTACTCCGATCAGAATCTCTGGCATGTCAGTGGGTGTCCATGTAAACAATCAAAGTTTTGTTGGAGGAAAGTCATCAATTACTAGCGCAAGTGACCCGAGAGCGAGCTCCAATCTTCACACATTTTTCTAGCTTGCTGGGATCTAGAGGGATCTGGTCTGTTAATTCGTCAGACTATCCTTGCTGTAATGTCGCTTCATCTCAGAGATCGAAGTCTTCAATTGGTTGATTCATAATCGCATAATTAACCTGGGATAGATAGTATGTCCAGTTGGTGACTTGGTCACCCAGGATCTTCCGATGTCACATGATGTCATAAATTTTATCTTAAGATATGGAATCGATGTTACTACTCCAATGTGACTAAGCAGGGTCATCCTATAATAGCATTATAGATCGAGAGTCGGTCGGCTACCATGAACATGAGCATGTATGATACTTTTTTTTGGATATATTCATAGTGTAACATCTAGTTGAATGGTCCCCTAAATTGGAATAGGTTTGTTATCAATTCCTTATAAGGGTCCCTCGACCGATCTCATTTGATCCTTTCTTAGTTCGAGCTTAAAATAAGTACGAGATATAATAAATTTTTTAAACTTTCAATATTAGTAATAACTTGTCTCAGTTGGTAGTGAAGTGTACCATTCAATACAAGTGCAAATATAATAATAGTTTTAAATTGTTGTGTTGTTACATATGTCACATCGTCGTCACTAAAACTAATAACATTATTTTTAAATCATACTCTCTATTACTTATTGTTGGAAGTCATCCCTGGGTGATCCGAAGTGTTGTTCCTGGGTGGTCTCATGGACACTATATTAACCACTTCTATTGCAATTCGGTTGCGTGGCTACTCCTATGGGCCTAGCTGGTCATCATTTGTTCTCTCGAAGCTTTGTCCCGGGTCTCTTAGGAACCTGTTGAGATGTCTTTTTCTGATAAAGGCCTCAATTTCTTTTTGCAGTGTTCGGTAATCTTCCGTGTTATGACCCGGAGATCAATTGTAGAAGCAATACTAAGACTGATATCCTCCCTTTGGGTTCTTGGAATGCTTCGGCCTTTTAAAAACTTTTCATCTCGGATCTATATAAAATATTCGTCTTGGTGTCATTTAGAAGAGTGAGGTCTGGGGGTCTAAACTTTTTGTGTACACCTAACTCTATTCTCGGCTGCTTCTTCAGATCTTGGGTGTTAGAGTTGTCTTCATTTCTCTTCTTCACATTCATCAATCCCAGATGCTCGTCTATGGGTTCCGGCCTCTTCACTTCGTTGGCCTCCTTGGCAGTGATATAAGCACAGGTGATGGTTTCTACCTCAAGAAAGGTCTTGGACTCTTATTAGACCAAGTGTTTAAAGAAGTCATCCGACTGTGCAGTTGTCATAAAGGAGTTCAGCTTCACATTGCCTATTAGTTTGGATATCTTTCGGGCCTCTGCATTGAACTGGGTAAGGAAGCACTTCAGACTTTCATTTGGCCACTCTCGGATGCGGACAAAGTGTCAGGGCTACTTCTTCTCCCTTCGGTTAGAGGTGAACTGTGAAGAAATTGTCAAGTGGCCCTTAGAATGTTCTAATCGAATTTGGTTATAACTAATAGAACCAAATTCAAGCGTCCTCTTGAGGTGGGAAGTAGAGATATATAGCCACAATGGCCCTAGAATCCCAGTAGAGTGCGAAAGTGATTCAGATGGTCTATCGGATCTAAACTTCTATTGTAGGACTCCAGGATCAACATCTTGAATTTGTGAAGCAATCTCTCTCGTGAACGGTAACCTTATTAGGTCAGCAGAGTGTCTCTTAGTGCTTCTTATGAATAGCCACTGCTTAATCTTCCAAATCTTCTCTTCCACTTAGGAGGTGGACGCAATCTTCTTAGTATTGAGGGAAGTCCTCAACTCCGAGTGGTTTGAAGAAATGTGTGGGATCGAACGACTACGAGCCCTCCTCAGTAGGGTGCTACATGAAGTTTTTTCCTGGACAGAAGGCCTCCGGTCGTCTCGGGAGCAGTGTAGATTTCACTGCTTTTGGCTTTCATTCCAACCTCTAAGACTTAGTCAACCCTCTAATTGCATTTGAGCTTTGTCGCTCATGGCCTCTCGGGTCTCGATGTATCAGGCCGCTAGATCATCTCCTTATTGGGCTATCTTTTCCTCTGGCTTCTCCTTTTGGATGCCAAAGTCTAGGAGATAGATGGAGCCCCCAGTAGTAATGCCTCCAGACTTATATATATGGTCTAGAGTAGTTTTGATAATGTGACCATCCGGGCAACCAATGTTTCCATGTTTGTGGTCGGACATTGTCTCCATGACTATCTACAATTGGGTCATCGCCATAGAGACGGCGTCTCTTGCTAGTGCACTTGCTTGAACCCTGATGTTTATCATGTTTGGTATCTTTAGTTGTATGGTCAGATTTTTTTGTTGTTCTCATAGACGGTACCAATAATATATCTCTGAATCCAAATTATTGAATGAATTATAGAACTTCCTTATTTGAGAGTCTGACTGGAAATGGGTCCGATCTTCGTTACTCTAAATCTGGATCCTATGCACCATAACAAACGAACAAGATATCAGAAAAATATATGACTCACTCCCTGATATATTATTCGATGCTTAAATTAGTAATTTTTTCGATTGGCTGAGAAAGATATGAGAAAAAGAATGCAAGAATGCGAGTAGAATGGGGATGAGTGTTTGATGGAGGATTAGGCTCTGATGGGTGCGCTTGAAGGAGTGAGCGGCTTTGAGGTGTTGCACTCATAAGGAAAGTGGCTTTTGGAGAGATGCACTCATATGTCTGAGTGGCTCTTGGAGTGGTGCATTCGTGTGTTAGAGTGGTTTGACTGTCTGAATATTCTTCTAATCAAGGTCCCCCTTTTCCTATGAAGGAAAGGGTACATTTATAGTGTGGGTGTCGATTTGGCTGTTCCCTAGCAATACACCTTTGCAGTTATGAGAGGCATTACTTGTATAACCGTCGTCGGTGTTTAATGCCTCACTAACCATGAGGGGCTACTCGTGTAGTTGCCAGCTACATTTATCGGTTGAACTGTCATTATTTTTGTTGTAAGTATAAGCCCAAGAAGAAAGTCCAATCCTAAAAGACCGGTCTGATAGGAGGGAGGGCCCATCAAGTTTATAAGTCAACACTTGTGGAGTTGGCTCCCCGATATGGGATTAGCAATATTCTTCCGCCTTTCAACAGCCGTTGACCTCGGCAGTTATACTCTGCGGCATTTCACTCGGCAATTCTCACTTTACGGTGCTGCATTTAGTTTTTTCAGTCACTCCCTCCCAGGTAACCCTTTCTGGTAGCTTTTTTTAATCAGAATTATCTGTAGGTAGTCTTCTCCAGGTTGGAGCCGATCTCAATGAAAGTACCAAAGTAACGAGTATGAGCTGAAGGAAGAGTCCATTCCAAAAGGACACCCTAATGGGGGAGAGCCCCTCATACTTATAAGGCAGTTATTCTGGAGCTACCTCCCCAATATGGACTCACTACAATTTTCAACTATCGAATTTGCTTTTGTAATCATTGGAACAGTCCATTAATTATCCATAAGTGTTTATTTATTATTAGACGGTTTTGGGTTATACTGCTTTAGTCAACCGCTGCTCTTTCTAGATCTTGGATTTCTAGAGGGCCACTGCTCTTTGGGCTCTTTTTCCTTCAGCATACTGAAATTTGGGTCGACTTATGTGCTTGATTATACCTGATAGGAGATCAGAAATCTCGGCTGGTTTATGAAAAGTGCCAAGGGTTACAGCAAAGTTATGGGATGATGTTACTCTGACACCGCAAGAGGCCAACAAGTCATACTGGTGCACCTGGCCATGAAAAACAATACTCTGCCATGGCTTTGTGAGTCTATTGGGAGTTTTTTCCCTGTATGCTGCGCATCTGTCCTTTTTGTCCATCGTGTGGGTATCCTTCACTTCTCTTCCTGAATCACTCATTTTGTATAAAACCCTCCTTTACATTATGTATACTTGAGCCTTACATTGTATATTTGATCTGTGCAAAATTTGTCTGACCTTTTGAATTTAATGGGGATTTCTTTTCTTCCCCTAGTTCGAGATATCTTTGAATGTGTCTGAGCCATATCAAGGTTGGCGAGGAGATCATTTTGAAGGAATCCACTACTGGTACCCTTTTGCCATTGCTATCAATCTGACGTCCAAACTGGCATTGCGAAGCTGGATGGTAGCAATTCTCTGTTCTTGTGGAAATCCTGTATGTTCTGTCTACATTATAACCAGGTTTCGAATGTGTATCTTGCGGGTGAGAAGGGAAAAATATAAATGGCAGACGATGGTACCATCTTCAAGTATTGGCACTTTGACAACCTTAGTTATGTCCTAGCTACTTCATTATTTCATCCAAATGTGGGATTTGTACTTGGGTCTGCAATATATAACGGAATGGTGCCACTTCTTAGAGTCGAAGGGATTTGGCTCTTCATAACACTCATGAAAAGAATTTGGGCACAGACCTGAATAGTGTAAGATATTTAGAACCTTAATTGATGTTAAACTTTTGTGTTAATTGAGAGTGTTGGTTTAAAGCTTAGTTTATCATAAAGTTCTTACTAATTATAGCATATTTTGGCCAAGTGTTGATTCAATCTCTTAGATAATACAATTTGTGTAAGCTTACAGGATTATTGTGGATCCGATAATTTTCCATTTTTTGAAAATGGTGGACGAATGTCGAATGTTTTAAAATTAAATAGAGGAATGTTTGGATGTGTGTGAATCTTCAAAGGGATTAGATTTTTCGAATAGATATGACTATTTTAATAGAAAATAATTTAAATAGATATATCTCATCGTAAACGTTTCGAATATATATGACTATATATATAATTTATATGAGCAACATAATTGTTTGGAATGCATATGATTTGTAGTTTATAGTCTACGTTACTTTAATTGTTGGTTTATAAATAGAACAGAAAATAATATAAGAAACAAATTTTCAAATACGGGAATAGTTTTTGTTATTATTTATTATAGAGAATAATTATCCAGGGTTATATAATTTTATTTATGTTTAAATTTTAATTTGATTTTGTTAATGCAAACCAAAACCAAATAAACGTATCCTTGTATTTTAGATATGCTTTTTATTCTATAGATTATTAAGGTAAAATTTGACATAAGAAAAGTGGCATCCCCCTTTACTTGAAATTTGGCTAATCTGTCCCAATTTCTCCAACAAAAAGTACCTTGGATCTGACTGAGTTAAGACTAATTTGGGTGTTTGACTCAATTGCCTCATTCATTGTCACTTCCAAAAATGACATATTTTCTTCTTACAATAAAGATGACTTTAATCTTATAAGGATGGGGAATGATGTTGTTGCCCAAATTGCTAATGTTGGGCAAATTTACGTAGATATCCATGTTGTGTGTAGGTAAATTTAGATGATGTGAGACATGTCCCTAACATGCACCTCAACTTTATTTCTATTAGGGTGCTTGGTGATAAAGGCTATCTGAAACATCTTTGAAAAATGGAAGGTTGAAGTTCTTTAAAGGCAATATGAAAGTTGCCAGAGGTAAAAAGGACAAATCTTTATGCACCATTCACACAAAATACGCTACCAATGGCAAATAGGAGGGGCGATACTGTGGTCGATCTTAGAGGTTTAGAAATTCTCACCGGGAAGAAGGTACTTCCCATAACAAACACTTCCATAAAACATGTGCTCATTATTTAGTGGCAAAGCAACATCGAATTGTATTTCAAAGGTCCCAAATGTTCAAGAGAATGAATGTATTTGACCACTGTGTATGTTTTGTGGAAGTGGGTTATGTAGTGGTGCTAAATAATTTATCAATTTTATTGATGATTATTCAACGAAGGACTGACGTTTTTTCTAAAGTCTAAAAAATATATTTTAGACGTATCAACAAATTTTATGTTATATGGGATGATAGATCACAAAAAACTCTATACAGTTTAGTCGGGTAACTGAAGAGAGTCCAAGACTCTTTTAGGCGATATTGCTAGGAGCATGGAATCCATTAGACCCCAGTTCAAAAAATATGTCAAACTAAGATGATAAATTATACCGTCATTAAGAAAGTCCAATCATTAATATTAGAAAAACCTCCCAAAATCCATATGGGGAGAATCCATGGGAATAGTTAATGTTATCAACTTTTCATCTTCAATCACATTAAACTTTGATGATAAGAAAAAGAGTGTAGATTTAAAAGGTGATCTCATTCAAGCATTTTAGAGTTTTAGATTGTAAGGCCTTTGTACATATATCAAGAGATAGAAGGTCCAAATTTAACAAAAGATTAAGGAGTGCATCTTCTTTGGATACAAATATAATGTGTTTTGATATATGCTCTAAGGTACGGTTAACAAGAAGATTATTTTGGTCATGATCCAGTCTTCCTAGAAGACTAAACCATAGGAATTGTAAAGCTAAGCAGTCAAAAAGTTTAGAGAATAGTATTAACTTGGAACCTAACAAAGTTCTCTAAAACGAAAGGTGGGCAGAGGAGTAGGAGCAAGAAGGTCAACCTATGGAAGAAATGCCAAGGGTTGATTCGGACACATCTTGTGTACCCTAATCTCATCCAGCTCTACTACTAGCTGCTAAATAAATAGTGATTGACCCATGGTAAGCTACAGACTTGTAACAAAGGAGGTCCAATTGGTGGCAAAAATATTTATAGAGGTATCCTCCTTAAGTCATACTTATTAATAGAGGAGAACCAGATTGCTTTATGAAGGCCTTGAAGTACAAGCAGAAAGGAGAGTGATTGAAAGCCATGTAAGAAAGAATAAAACTCCATGCATCAGAGCCACACTTTTTGAGTTGACTAAGTGACTGTAGGGTAAAAAAGCCTTAATAAACAAGTGGATGACCTGCTGATGGCCGACAAAAAGTACATGCAACTAAAATAAAAGGCAATGATGCGGTTTCTGCTCGAAGAAGAGTATATGTTTCAAGGATATCTTTTCACAAATAGCGAAAATGTCTTTAATTTAAATTATTTTAAAACTTACAAAAACTCTAAATTTGGAAATAGAACAACCAAAAGTCAAGACGACATTCCTCCACAGTGAACTACACGAGGAGACTTACATAAAGAAACTGCAAGGTTGTGGGTCCAAAGGGAATGAACACCGAGTGTGCAAACCAAAGAAAAGTTTGTGTGACCTCAAGCATGCACCTAGGCAGTGATACAAATGGTTTGTTTCTGTAAGGGTCAAGTTTTAAAATTTTTAGATATGTTAATTATGTTAAAATTCATGGACTAGAAATTCAAACCGGCTATTTTGCCACAACCGGATATTTTGGCACAATCGATTATTTTGCCACAACCGGACAGTTTGGCACAACCGGCCATTTTGCCACAATTGGACATTTTGGTGCAATCGGTCATTTTGTCACAACTGGACATTTTGGTGCAACAGATTAAATATTCCACACCAGTTAAGTAAAGTATTGTGGAGATCCATACTAGTCAAATAAAATATATCGGTAAGTAAAGCATTCCGAAAATCTAAACCGGTCAAAACGTTCATTTCGAAAAATATTATTCCGAAAATTCAAATCGGTTAAAATGTATTATCCGAAAAATGTCATTCCAAAAATCCAAACCGGTCAAAACGTCAAATTGGGAGAAATATTATTCCGGAAATCCAAACCAGTCAAAATGTCCATTCCGAAAAATATCATTCCAGAAATTCAAACGGACCAAAATATTCAAACCGGTCATGATGTCCATTCCGACAGTTTCCATCCCAAAAATTCAAACCGGTCAAGTAGCCATTCTAGCAGTTGCCATTTCAAAATTCAAACAGGTCAAAGAGTCCATTTCAGCAGTCACCATTCTGAAAAATTCAAACCAATCAAATAGTCTATTCCAACATTTATCATTTCAAAAAATTAAATATAAAATATACCATAACCTGCATATATTAATCAATTGACACATAAAACTCTAAACCATAGCTTAATGACTCAACCACACTAGATTAGTGACTAAGCATTATTAGAGACATCTAGGACCACATGCTAGCACCATTTCAGCTTAAAAACCTAATGATTCATCACTATTAATGACACCTAAATTAGTGTGCTGGTAGCAGTATAGTCAACGAAAAACTCTATGTAAGGTGAGGTAAGGGAAGGGAAGAAATGTAAGGAAATGGAAGAGCAAAGAAAAATAAGAGGAAAAAAAAAAGAGATGAAAAGCATTGTGATCAAAGGGAAGTAAAAGAAAAATACAAAACGAAGGAAGTCAAATGACTAAATGGCAAGTGTACTAATACCTTCCTCCCTTATTGCATTTCTTTGATTAATTTCTTAAGTATTATTGTTCCAATACTTTAATTTTGATTTTACTTATTCTCGTAACATCATGTGAAAATTAGATTTAAAGAAGGAAAAATACTATATTAATTCTAAAATTCAGAGTATCAAATCGGTGACTAAACAAAATCCAACAAATGCCAAGTTCAAAGTTTTCCTTTCAGTATATAAAGATATATTTTCAGACTCGAATATTATGCGGCAAATATAAATATTATTGTCGGAATTATCATGTTATCATATTGAATGGATATTATTGTCAGAATTGTATATTATATTGTAAAAATGAATACCAAATGGGAACTCTATATTATATTGTCTGAAAAGTTATTTCCTTTTAAAATAAAGAAAGTTCAATATCTGTAGCACATGATAAAATTTTCGTATGGAATTTTAAAATAAAGTAAGCAACTGGATCAGGACAAATTGACCGATAGTATATTTTGACATATCTTAATATATTATGGTAGAAGATTAATGTCTGATAATTTAATTCAATTTTGTATCATTGGGGTGATTCCGGCCCCATTACTAAGTATAAAGGTATGCGCCACCCATCTCGGGGTATAAATACGTGTGACGGAACGGATTTTTTTTTTCCTCAAAAGCTCCCGTCAAAAATAAGAACACCATTAACGGTTGTACATAAGGCAAGACTTTTGCAGAAATTTTGGCAGAGTCTCCTTTGTAATAGGATAAAAACCCAAGAATACAATCCTGTAATAATCATTTAAAACAAGCACACAACTATCCATCATTCACAATTCCTACAACA
>JAOVVI020016470.1:0-10881 GCA_028571085.2 Nepenthes alata
GTGGTCCTGCCACCCTAGTGCCAGTAGGGTGGTCGGGTGTCCACTAGGCCCCTTGTGTATATATAGAGGCTTGTGTGCCCTTGCATGTATCTTATGCATCAAGTGCTGTGAAGAGTCTTGGAGTGCTTGTGCAGTATCTTTGATAGCAGACTTGGAGTGAGCCTTGAGAGAGCTGTGGGTAAGCATTTGTTGTAAAGATAGAGTGAGAAATACTTTTAGAGAGAGATTGTGAGATATACACTTGAGATTATTTTCTTTTTGTTTGAGCTTGTATAGCTAACATACTTGTAAACAATTTATTCTTTATAGTGTATTGTTTGGTGGTTTTTCCCTTAGTTAAAGAAGGATTTTCCAAATTAAAACTCTCGTGCGTATTCCTCTCTCCTTTTTCTATCTCTACTTTTGGCTGTCCGTTCGAGAGCTCTTCTCTGTGTTGCTGTCCGAGTGTTTTGTCCGCTCGGTCACCGTATCTTCCGTTTTTGTGCCAACACTATTTCCAATGCTGGATCTCCCTTGCCACTTGTCCGGTTATTGGATTTATCACAGGCTCAACAATCAAAGATTTGGCTAATACAATATCCAAGTGTCCTTCACCTATCTCATGAAGTTGACAGTGGTCGGGATGGTGCTAGTGATTAATAGGGATTGCTTCTGAAGAATACAGTGTTGCTACCGGTTTGATATCCCGTGACGTTTCTCATACCAAAGAAGCTTTGTATTGATACAAATATACTCGAGTTAATGAAAAGTGCTCTTCTTTTTCTTTTTTTATTTTTTTTATAATGACTATTTAATAATCTTAAGCTGACTAATTAAGTATTCTTATACGAACTCGTATAGTCTCATTACGAAATTAATACGCTAGTCGAAGGATGGATTGAAAGCCAGCCATCTGGTTGGTCAATCTTCCGTCAGCATGTAGTGAGGTGCCAATGTATAGGAACTTGGACATTTAATGATGAAGGTGGGATGTTGAGGTGATAGGCAATGTGGTGATTTGGTTGAAAGTGTTCGCCCGATATTCCATTTTGGCACCAAATTGATGACCTTGCTAAAACAGACTGAAAAATACTTGGCCGATTGTCCTCTTTTCCTTATGCCTTCTCATCTTGCACAATACCTGCACCCTTCAAAGTTTTTCTCTATTTATGAATGGCCTTTTGGAGTTCTTCTAGAACCTCAGTTGTGGTGTGGACAACATTAAGTCAGTCCTCACATCCAATCTGGTGAGGACTTTTCATTTTGGGCATCGCATTCTTGCTAGATTTCACTTTGTTGCACCTTCCTCCTCAAGGCATAGGTTTGTCCCAAGAAGGATTTTATCCGTCAAGCCCACCTGAAGGGTTTGCAATTCTTGTTGGCTCTTGAGTTTTTTTCAAATCCTCAAGGCTGTAGACATTCCTGCTACATGACTCCATCCAACGGAGTGAGGTACCTTACAAACATTATGTGTATTTTTCCATCACCATGAGCATCACCTGAGTCACTTCATCATAAAAGGAACTCTTTAGATTTTCACGGGAAGGTAACTGGGCATTGCTTACTCCACAAAAGGGAATCGCTATCAGGGGTGGTAACCCCAATTCAGTTAAGAATTGGATGGATCAATTTTGTTTTGCCTAGAACCGAGATGGGTGGGATTTTCTAGCATAGGGCAACCAAATGAGCTCATTTTTTTGTGGTCAGTAGTCTGAATAGGGCACAACTTTGTGATAGTCTAGCCTTGAACTGATCTCTTAGCATTTGGATGTAAAGCGGTAGATTGGAAACTTTATGATAGAGGCAGCATTTGAGAGAGCCCGTTGGTGTGGTGGCTCCCATAACATCCCTATTTTGGTTTTCCCCCCTACTTTTGCAAAAAGGAAGAGGCTATGTAGGGTTCATATCTTGGCTGACTCTATGGGCAAGGCATGTGTTGTTCCCTCTTCCCTTGATACATCTATTAGTAGGGAGATTGATGGCATTCCCACCGATTTTGAGGACGAGGCTGATGTTAGAGAATCATCTTTGCATCTTCCTCCCACAACTCTTTAGCTAACTTCTTTTATCTAGCCGTCTCTTATCATTGTACTGGATGGCTCTCCTCTGCCTGCTGCCTCTATCAAGGACGAGCTTATACAGATCACTGATCATGTTGCTAGATCAACTTCAATTGCTGCTCCTAGGCTGGTTTGGTTGTGGAGTCTCCCATTGCACCTATCGAGAGAGAAGATGCAAATTCTGTTAGTCCTAAAGTTGGCTCAACTTTGGCTGTTCCATCAACATTGGTTGATTTGACCTCCACGTGCAAGTTAAGCTTGCCATGGTGGCATAATCTGGATGTGGTTTTCTTATTGCTCAAGCTTCCTCAGAGCCAGAACTAACTCATGAACCTACTGCTTCGATTGGCCCTTTTCATACTTTGTTCAGTAGTGCCAGGGCTAGCTTTTCATTTACCTAAGCTTATGATTTTTCTGTTTCTCCGTGCATGCCTAAGGTACAACCAAGTGTTCCTCCTCTTGCCTCATCGAGCAACACGACATTCCTCATAAGTAGTTCCACTTCTATAAATGAGTTAATTTTCTTGCTATTTTCCCTAATGCTTGCTTTTTATTTGTATGTTGGATAGCCTTTGTCTCCCTCTATCTTTTAGGCTTCCATTGTGCACAACTAGATTCACGGGCAGATGCACTTTTTAGAGAATGTGGTGTTGCATTTAACCACACATTATCTTAGTCCAAAAGCTTCTCATGCTTTGCATGCTAGGAAAATTACAGTTGAGAAAAGAGCAGCCGACGTAAAGGCTAAAGATGTTACTGTGAGTGCTGGAGTGGAGGTAGTTTGGGCACTTCGTTGTCAACATTTATATTTTCTCTACTATAAACCTTGTTGAATGAGCATGAGCCGAACTGGGTATGATTGCTACTTATGCTAATCATGCATTCCTGAAGATTAATGATTTGGTGTGTGGCTATTTGTGAAGGACCCTAACCCATTTTGGCTTCTTATGGGCATTTGATTTTGGAGGTTGGTGTGTGTATGGTCAATTAGATGACCCCATGCTCTATCTCTGAGACTAACAATGATAATGGATGGTTTCTATATTGTGTGCTTTCGTAGGTAATCAATGCCAAACGATTATCCAACTCAGTATCAACTTTGGTCAATTTCATGTACACTTGCAAGCAGTTGATATGCACATACAGACTTGTATAATTTGATAAAATTTTCCTCCAAGTTAACTTAATAATTTTATTGGTAAATAATGGTAATGTTACAATGTGTATATTACTTTTGCAAGCACAAGAGGTGGCGGAGACTGTGTACTCTAGGCTAGTTTCATTGCTACATGTTATTAACAATAGCTTTATATTGGATGATATTTTAAGTTCGAAAGACCAACTTTTCTTCATAGGTTTGTAATTATATGCTCCATTCTTGAGTACTGCTAGTATAAGAAAAGATCTCTAATGAGTTAGAGACAACTAATTCTTATGGATGATTTTTCTAGTGGTTTTGATATTTCTAATAACCAAGTTACTTGCTTTGAGTTCCCTTTCACCCTTTGATTATGGTAATGTGCTACCCATATTGGTAGATTGATGTTTGTATTAATGTCACGTTTTGGCCTCTTTAAGGAGGTCTAACTTTTGCTTTAGGAGTTGAGCGTTCTTTGTTTGATTGTAATGAAAAATTCAAAGGCTTGGTAATCCACCTTTTATTAGGAAGACAGATTCTATGTCAAAGCATAGGCTATAGAGAGTTTCTTTAGTGGTTTCCCAGGGTATTGCACGTAGTACCACCAGATGCTATTCTACCAAGATTTTCCAACATGGTCGAGTTTTGCTCCCATTCCATTTAGGAGAGTCTAATTTGTTACGTCCATCTGTCCATTTGCCTGCAGGCAAGGAAGCTAAGGTATGGATCAAATGGATTCCTAAGCTTTCACAATATCGTGCGAATCACCTTTTGAAAAACTTGGTTTTGTTATATGTGACAATAATTTTTAGGATTTTGAATTAACAAACTAAGTTTTTCTTTATGAACTCAATTGCATTATACTTCATTATTTTTGGTAACGGTATACCTTTTATCTATTTTATAAAGTAATTGATACCCACTATGATGAACTTATATAGCTCAGATGCCATAAGGAAGGACTAGAAGACATCTTACTTCCATTGTACGAACAGCCATAGGCTTTGCAGCGTTAGCATTTCGATAGAAGGCTATCTTGGGACACTTCTATGGATTTGAAACTCGTCACATATTTTGATAAATTTTATTGTATCATACTCTATGGTTAGCTAAAGTATCTCTATCTCATAATATTGAAAGTATGGTTAAGCTTTTTTTCTCCTAGGTGGGCCCCACATATGCTTAGATGTACTTCTATAAGCATGTAGTTAGTTTATGTCGGAGCTGAGTATCATATGTAGGAAGTTGAATACACATGAAAGTTTAAAGATCCATCTATGTCATGTACCATTCGGCCATTTTTGCTATTTTTTTGGCTTTCAACAAATTGACTAACAATCTTATATTATAGATACTTTAATATCATCGTCTTGGAGTTAGAACGTCGTCTTATAATTTTATTCTTTTTAATTTTATTTACTTACTTACAAAAAAAAAAGACACTTTAGATAGGGGTTCATCTAATGATCTCGACCAAAACCTAGCGGACCTCCTCCTATCCAACTGTGTTGGCTATTTTAGGATCTCTCATATCACACCATTTCTTTCAATTCTCCTTTTGAGGAATATAAATAATGTCGTGCTTCTCCAAACTTGAAAAGTGCGCTTGGACCCTACTCAAATACTTAGCAAGATTTAAATTGTTTACCTCAAAGTTGCTCAACATTTGGTTCACGACCAATTTAGAACTACAATAGATTGTCAGACTTTTAATTGAGTATTCTTCTATTTAAGTGTTATGAGTAGGGTTTCATATGTAATGACGTTATTAACAGTGGGTAATTCAAAGGGGACCAAGTTTTTCAACTTGACTCCTTCAAATGAAGTAAGAACTACCCTACTCCATGGCTGAATCGACATCTTGTCCACCATAGCAACTCTAGTTGCTCATATGATTTGGCCCTAATTGTCTTTCCCCAGTGGTCCATTTGAAAACATCTAAAGTAGTATTTTCAATGATGAAGTCCACTAAAGCATGGTCTCACCCAAAACTTAACATAAAACCCACTTAGCTCAACAGACCACTAGTCTAGGCGACCTAATACTTCTAGTTTCTACAAAATCATTCTTGAAATTTGCTCTATCAAGACAACAATCTTGTTAACATTAAAGTATGGTTGAAGCTTCCTGGAAGAAAATGCCCAGGTTAGTACAACGTTTTCTGCTAGGGTGTATTGCATCTCAGGATTTGCCAAGAATTTGTTGACAAAATAGACTAGTTTTGGTACTCGGAACTCCTCTCTAACTAGGCCCATGCTTCAAGCTGTGCTTATTATTGCTAGAACTAGATATAGATCCTGTCCTTTTAGAATTATCAAGAGGGGTAAACATCCCAGCTATTCATTCATGTACTAGTTTCCATCCATTGAAATCCATTTGTCTTGGCTCATCTGAGGGCTTTCAAGAATGAAAAATATTTTCTACCGATATTACTATAAAACAGGATAATGTAGCTAATTGTTTGATCAGCCTTAGAATATTCTTCACAGATTTAGGAGGTCCTATATCTTTATGGTTTTATCTTCTCTAGGTTGGGTTCAATATCTTATTGAGGGATGATAAACTATAAGAATATTTCCAATGTTTCTCTAAACATGTATTTGATCGGGTTTAATTTTATCTAGTAGGTTTTTAAAACATCGAATATCTTTGTTAGGTCTCGAATTTGATTATTGGTCTGGACACTTTTTACTAGCATATCACTTGCATAAACCACTATATCATGGCCAATTTATGACTCGAATATCTTGTTAACTAGCCACCAATAGGTAGCTCAGACTTTTTATGTCTACGGCCATTGCTTTGTAATAATATAACCTTTAATTGGTCATGAAGGATGTTAACTCTGAAGAGTTAACAATGGCCATTCATAAATCTCTATGATTGGTGGCTTAAAGTTAAGTCTACTAGTTGTCTCTCGTCAACAGTGGGTTAGAAAATTCTTTATTTATATTTGTAAAATCAATACTGTCCTATTATTTTTAGTAACGAGGATCACATTAAACAGCAAATATGAATATTTTACCTTACTAATGAATCTTGCTCTCTAATCTTGTTTACTTCATCTTGTATGGTCTCTAACCTTTCCTAGGAGCAACTCTGTGTATCCTACCGGACATGCTTATGTAATGATGCTCAATTTATGAACAATTATTTCCATTAGGTTCCCAAGCATATTGGTCAAAGTTTAGGCAAAGACATCACAATTGCTTCATAGACAATAATTAGTTCTACTTTAGGTCTTGGTCTAGAAAAGATCCTAGCTGACATATTTCCTTAGATCCATCTGGTCAAGAGGGACTTTGATAGGTGCTTCACTACGTTCTCATTGCCATATTGAAGTTTTATCTTTAAGGTCAAACTCGTCTATCGGTTGTGGTATTGCTAGGCCATAAAGCTATCTAAGGAAATAGCTTCTGCCCATGATTTGATCTACTCATAGCTTTCTAATTCTGTGTTATACCATAAATTTTATTCTAAGTTATGGGATGGAATTGATAGCTCTAAAGTTGGCTAGAGATAGCCTACCCAAGATGACATTGTAAACTAATGGTTTATTGACTACCCAAAAAAGAAATGAAAAGGTACTCGAGGATGTGCTCTATCGTGACTCAAGGTTTATCATCCCCTAAAATTCATTGTCTAAATGGTTAGTGGACCATGTGATGGTTTTAAGTCTTATCTTAGTGGACCATGTGATGGTTTTAAGTCTTGTCTCTTCAGTCATAGGTTGATGTAAGTTTCAAAGTAAAGAATGTTTTTAAAAATTGTATTATCAATGTAGCCTTATCTTAGTTTATAGTCTTCAATCCATCCAAAAAGAGCTTTGATACAGCAAGAGGATTAAAGTGAGAGTAGATTACATGATTTAGATTAGCATTGCTAAAACTAATTATTTCCTTCTCTAATTTTTGTTGCTTATTCAGTGAAGGTTCTTCTGGATTCCTTACAAAGCCCACCTACATGGTAGAAACCATGTTGATCACTCTTGGTACTAACCAGTTGTACAGTGGTGCTAGTGAATCCTCACAAATATCCATAATTGTTTTTCCTACTACCAATTCCTCTGTGGGAATTTATTCAAAATTCCATATCTGAATTAGCTCTTCAATCTCATTTTGAAGAATTATATAGTCTTCAGAGTTGTGCTTAGGAGTCCATGATAGTAACAACACTTGATTGATTTTGTGCCTCGGTATTCTTCATTGGATTCATCCACTTTTAAAATTTTCTATCTTGTATTTACATCAGGACATTATTTCTTATGTCAATAAGTGGGGGTGAGATATAACGGCATGTGCATTGGGTGCAAGTCATGACTAGTTTAGTACTTTTTGAGGCCTTTGCGTCCATTATCCCTTATTTATGTTCCTAAAGTGACCTTAGTTAGGCTTATAATCTAGTCTTTTAGTTTGTTTGGCCTTATTTGTTTCAACCGTCACAATATTGGCCTAGATAACCACCTCTAAGTCCAGAAAATTGCTAAGATCCTATCGGAACAATAACTTAAAAAACTCACCTATCTAGTCATCATGTTTGCTTTGAGATTCTCCTTATCATTGTGTTTCAAAATGCTTTGCCCTTCGACATTAAATTAGATGAGACGACATTTTTTACTATCATTGGGTGTGTGTTAATCCTAATTAGATGCAAGGTTTGCTTCTCTTCTCTTTTATTAGGGTACAATGAGATAAAAAGATGGTTGATAACTTCTGAAAACTTGTAATTAAATTTACCCCTAGCCTGTAGACTAGAAGTTGTTTGACTAATTTGTATTGTTTGACTTGATGAGATTTCTTAAATGATTGACTTGACGAGATTTCTTAAGGAACTAATTTTTTAATTCTTTTTAGTCTTCCACTATAGTTGTGGAAGCATTAAGGAAATTGTGTAATGGGTGGTTAGTTGATACCCTTGGTATCGGTACTATGAGAGGGATTTGTTAGATGTTGCTACATGACCATTCTTCTTTGTAAGACTTGGTTTTAGACCTTGAATAGACCATGAATTATGATGTTACATAGTCATCTCCTTTTCTCTAAAATTGTGTCATCCTTCGAGGCAGGATGACATTTGTCTTCAATGGGCTTCAAGAACAACCGGTGATATTGGTTTGATTGGTCCTATTTGGAGATAGTGTTTCTATTCCTTAGCTTTCATTGGGCGGTTGAAGTTTTTGGTGGTTGGGATTTGGCCAATTGAGGTTAATTCCCAAATATATCTTAGAAAGATTTGTACATTCCGGAGATATCTTATAATTGAGCGGCCATTACGTCTATATCAAGATTTACTAGAGAGTAAAAACTATTTTAGCTCACATTGTTTCGTGTGAAGTTTTCTACTTGATCATCTCATGGAATGTGGCAAGATTGTCCATGTGCTTTGATATAGACCATGATGCTTTCTTTGTAATAGATTTCTTTTGTCTTTTTGTTTGTGATTTTTGTTTTGTTTTGTTTTTTTTTTTTGAAAATAAGTTTCTTAACTAGTTTCAATAGACAATATTATAATGTATCATGTAGATTTGGATTATAATTTGAGAGATTTCAAAATAGGCTCATTTATTTTTTAATTTGGATTCTATATATTACAAATCAAATTAAGAGTTCAGAGGTATATAGATAATTTTTAAGTTTATTATTCAACATTCAAATCAATAGAGTTATAACTAAATTAAAATGTTTGAGGTAAGAAAAAGGAAAAACCAAAGCATATAGAGTATAATGCCCCGTGTCTTGAGGATTTTTTGGTGCATTTGTTATTTGGATAATAAGATACTAACTTTTTGTCATATGCAAACTTAAATGTTGTAAGATTTGAATTTGAACAAACATATAGATTATTCTCAAAGAATTGAGTGATAGCACAAGATAAAAATAATGCCACTTTAGTCATCAATTCAATATGCCCTTTCCACATTAATGGGCTCCGCATTTATGAAAGTGTTGAGTTTGTTCTTGAGATGATTAAGTAATCTCTCAAAGAGTTATTGTCCATTTTTTATTTTAAGGAGTTATGAACAATTATTCAATAATCCATTTCATCATGTAGAATTAGAGTCATTTTATTAAAAATCATTCTCCATCTGATAAGTTATTGCTAATTATTTGTGGAATAATTGCCCTAATGTTGAATTGCTTGCCATTTTTCTTCTGAGAGGTTTTGGATCCTGTATGTATTACTGCCCATTTTATGATTGTGAGCCTAATGAATAGTGTCTTGGAAAGTTGGGGTTGACATATCCTTTCTCAAATGGGAATTGTTGGGTCCACAAGTTGGTTAAAGGCAAGAAGCATATTTTCTTACTCAACCCTTAGTGTGATTGTGCTCAAATCCATTCGATCTTTCTTCACCTGCTATCTTGCAATTGGACATCCGACAGTCTGGCATCCTAGCTACTCGACCAGGCATAAATGTTTGCATTTTATGAGTTTGGATTCGAGTCTCGTCTGATTGGTTTTATGCTATACAGATAGATCAAAGGTAAATGGAAGTCACTCATTTGTCTTGATCTTGAATTCTTTAGTTTGTATTTTCTCTCAAATTTATGGTTATAATAGAGATAAAGTGAAAGATTTCACAAAATTTATTGTGTTCTAATTTTGTTCTTATAAAGCTTTTCATTCTAAATAATGAATGCAATTTTTTTAGATTTTGTTGGTTAGCTCAATCTCATTTCCGCTTGTGTCACATCTCCCCTCCAAGCAACGCAAAATATTTTCATATTCCATGGTTTTCCAAACATATCATTTCCATGAGATTACCTACATTTGAATTTTCTCCATTAGCAAATATCTTGATTGTTTTTTTATAAGGGAGAGCATTAGGGGTAATTCTAGGATTTCGCCCAAAACCTTCCCAGGATTTTCCCTCCCGTGGCTTTCCCTATGCTCATCCTTCGTCGGATTCAACTCTAATAACCCTTGGGCTTCCCTCGAAAACGGCCCGTCCTACTCCTGACGCCCAATTCCTGGCGCTTTCGAAGCCTAAGGTGATTCGCAAGTCTTCTGAGGAAGCTGCCGCCCCCATTCCTTGGGCTGAGGTCATCCGAAAAGATCGCGATGGCCCGGCTCCAGGGTTGTCTTTATCCCCTCCTCAATCCGTTGTTCCTTCGAAGACGTTTGCCCAATCCTCGCCAGCGAGAGCTGACATTGTTTGCAAGGATGTCTCGATTGCAGCTAAGAACGTTCTCTGTTCTTCCAGCCCCGAGGTAAAGTCGAGCGAGTTTCGCTCTTCCTGGTCAGATACTATTCGAAATGGTGGATATCCCTCGTCCCCTGCTCTGAAATATTTCCTTCCACTATCTGTGATTGACGAGGCTGCTTGTATTTCTCCTCCCCCTGAGGTTGTTGACGAAGGCAGACGTTTTTGGGGTTCATCCTTAGTGGGTTATTTCTTCGAAGCTCCTCCCCATTTTCGGGCGATTTCCTCCATTGCTCGCATTCTCTGGTCCCGCTATGGGCTGAAGCATGTCGCGTCCAATGATGAAGGTTTCTTCTTCTTCCGGTTTTCTTCTCTGGAAAAGATGGAGCAGTGTTTGATGGCAAGTCCATGGGTCCTCGCAGGTAAAGCCTTATGCCTATTTCGGTATACTCCTGGTTTGAAGTTGAGTAAGGATTTGCATAATTCCTTCCCTATTTGGATTAAGCTTTCCAATGTGCCGATTGAGTTATGGTCTCCTCTGGGACTGGGTTGGATTGCCAG
>JAOVVI020016473.1:0-10880 GCA_028571085.2 Nepenthes alata
ATCCATCAGCAGAACGTCCGATGTTCTGCCACTACTCCATCAACTCCAATAAGTGATTCAAAGGGGGTGAGAATCCAGTCCCTTTGGATTCCTGAGAGATGGTTTCCGTTGGCCGCAGGCCTTTGATCTCTTCCATGGCATCGCTTGCAGTCCAAAGGACTGCTCAGGAGGACAGGAGACATCAGAAGCATCCAGAGAGGTGTGGGCATCATGCTCCGGTTTAGCAGGAACCACATCTAAATAACATGCTACTTGGGTGCTACAGTATATAGTCCTCAGTGTTAGAGGCTGGTTATATTTGTCCTTATATTCCATCAATTGCCTATGTAAAGTCTCTACTTTAGAGGTGATTTTGCTGGTAGTAGAAGGTGACTCCTCCATATTACAGCAAGTTTTCCCCAAAGCTTCCAAGCGGTCCGTATCCGGAATAGGTTTGATGAGCAGCGGGGTGACTTCCTCTAGTATATTCGAGTTCATACCATTTTTCACAATATCCGCAAAAGATACAATTAAGTTGGAGGAGGAAAGGGGCATACCTTCTCTCAATGTTTCATGAGTAAAAAGGATACCCTGAGGCAAAGGGGCCATTGGACTCAGCTCTGCATTAGTGGCTTGTAAGGACCGGTAATCATTACAATCCACACTAGGGCAATCCATACTTATGGGGCTAGGAGCCAGGTTGGGGGCAGCAACAGACGATGACATGAGGGGTGCATTTTCAGGGTTCCTCCCATTAAATACATCCTTCAATAGGGGAACCGCTGATACTGGAGGCTGGGGATGATCAGGCATGGAATTCAGCTCAGATGCAACACCAGTAGCCTTCGAGGGGGACTGGAGAACAGAATTTGCCTCACTATCAGCGGCAGCACCAAGCCCCAGGGATTCAACATCCACTTGATGGGGGGCACAGGGATTGTCAGGACAACTCGAACCGATTTCACCAACTGGTTGGCCATATAGAGCAGGTTGCGTAGGAACACAAAGCTCCTTAGCTGTGGATTTCTTGGATTTACATTTAGGTTCATCATGGCCTAACATGTGGCAGCATCCACATCGAGTCGGCTTCCAGCTATACTCTACAGTCACTACGGTTTGGGATGTAGAAGCTAGGGATGACAGAGCAATGCATGTGGGTAGTGGGTCACCCACTCCCACTTCAACACAAATCTTAGCAGTAGATACATTTTCCATACGGGCTGTCCGTGGTTCAAGCTGCAGCGGTGACAAACTAAGACAGTTAGCAAGATCAAGATCAATAATACACGAGGCTGATAATTGTTAGGCTAAGCTGATTGTTAGGCAACACGACAAGCTGAGTCTGTAAGTAATAATACTTCCATCAACCAGTTGTAATTGTGAACAAATTGGTGATTGAATTGAATTCTTTTCTCATCTTGATCTGTCTTCTCATCCCTTCTATCTTCTGTCTTTCTCATCCCAAAGTATGCCCCTGCCACCTCCTAATTTCCTCCTAATTTCTTTGATGGCCTATAATCATCATATTTGAACATGTTCCTTCAACTTCTTGTGAAGACATATTAAGTCCACAACAGGGAAGGTGCTGGCAAAATGAATAATAGCAGCGCGCAGCAACTTTTGGCCATTGGTGAATATGTTCTAAAGTCAATTAGCAAAAGTGAGCTATAGTTGTAGGTTATTTTTGTTTGTTTTTTTTTTTTTTTGCCCTTGTTAGCACATCATCCACACTAGGCTTCTTCCTGAGATCCAACAAAATAATATTCTATTTATATGTTGCATAGCCAATTCAACATAGATGTCTCCTCTTCTGGATAAAGAGTTTCCCATCTACTCTCATTGCTCTCTCATTATTTGTAAATATTTGAACGAGTCTTTCTTCTCATATCTCCTCAACCATCTGGCCCATCAACTTGAAGTAATGCTCTTTATTTTCATTATGGACAAGTAAGCATCCATTAGTTGGTAAAGGGTAGGGTCTTTAATCCCTTTTCCTCATTATGTGTAAGTTTTTAACATTGGCTGATAAAATGAATTGTTGGCAACAACATTTGGTGGAATGTTTCCGCTATTAAAAAAATGACTGACTACTTGTGCTTACCTTTTCCTCAAAACCTTCGTTGAGGACTCCTTGGCCTTAGGGTGTTTTGAACTTTGACTCTGGTTCAAGGCTAGGTCAATTTCCTCCAAACGAGTATATATGCTCTTGGGATGTATCCATTGCCTCCCACTCCTTGCTACTTGTTCCCCACTCTCGAACAATGTATGATCAAGATATTCTCATCCCAGGCCCTCCCTCCACTATTAATGCCACCTTCCTCAAAACAAGATGCTTTTCCTCTGAATCAACTCTTTTTCCACATATTCTGACTTCTGAGACTCTCTCAACTCAGTATGTCAAGCCAAACATTCTCATACTCATCATCATTTTTCCCTAGATCTGGCATGTTGCAATACATTAAGGCTACCAGTTGTGTCAGATCTACAAGTACTACTGCCGCCCATTTTGTCCTCAATCATGTAAGTCACTTGGAATCCTCACCTTCTGTTTTATGTTTCTTTTGCTTGTTTGATGGGCATACTGGAGTTGCCTAACATCTTTTGAAAATTGGGTACACAGCAGTTTTTTCTCTCAATATGGCCCAAATGTAGCCCAAATGTTAATCCTGGTGATTCCCTCAGTGATTACTTTGTCACTATTTACACTGAGATTTGATCTTGTCCCCTGCCCCGATTTTGCCAAAACACTGTCCCAAATCACCCCATGGTCCTATCTTGCTCAACCAGGACTATCCTCTGGCACAATGCAGGGTGGGACGTAGCAGGAATAGTGACCACCAGAAAATAGCAATGGAGGGGGCTGAGTATGGCGTGTCGATCCACACACCCAAGTATAACGTATGGCAGCCAAGCTTAGGTTAAAACCCACAATTTGCCTCAGTATGTGAATCATCTAATGTAGCTCCAGATCTTATTCTGCTGCTCTAGCCAATGTTTCAGTGAAGAATATTTAAATGATCACATCAATGCTAATTTGCTTGACGAATCTGGGAATCATAGTCACCATTTCATCAAATTATGGCCGAAAAGTAGAATATTCTTCGATTCCTATAATTTGTTTAGTCCAAAATCCATTTTGAGTGCAGCTATTAGCTGTAGCGTGTACAGACAGCCCACAAATGTCCAATGGAAGAACATGAGAACTTCTGGACTGACTCATGACAGCCACCCAGTGTGAAATAATGTAACTAGGTCGCTCCATGACACCTGTTTATCTCAGGTTTTTTAATCATGAATTGCACTTTGTTGTCACAAATTCCTCTAATTGTCCTCTGCTACTTGAACAGTTTCATCGTTTGCTCATATTCAGTTTCTGTCTGTAACATTCTTCAGGCATCTTGATCGTCGGAAGCGGCTCATCATTGCAATGGATGCTGCGTTTGGGATGGAGTACTTGCATTCTAAGAACATTGTACATTTTGACTTGAAGTGTGATAATTTGCTTGTGAACTTGAAAGATCCTTCACGACCAATTTGTAAGGTAATCTTGTTGAAACAGCAGGTAATAGTTTCTTCTTACAGTAACACATTTGAAGTTTTATGTCAATGTTAGCGGTGGAGTTAGATGATGAACCTTGCATTCGAATAAATAATTGATTATATTATTACTGATACTCTATTTCAGGTTGGTGATTTCGGCCTATCAAAAATCAAGCGGAATACACTGGTTTCTGGTGGTGTACGAGGGACCCTACCATGGATGGCTCCTGAGCTTCTGAATGGAAGCAGCAATAAGGTTTCTGAGAAGGTAGTTATGTAACCTCTCCTATTAGCAGTCATGTTTTCTTTGGATAAGCCTCCTATGAAATTCGACCATATATATCTGTTCACATATCAATGAGACAGAATTTAGAACTTTCAGGCCTCTCTTTTAAATCTTTGGAAACTTTAATCTCAAATTAGTAGCTCCAGAGAATTTGCCTGGTGATTATGCCAATGATTATTCTCGTATCCCCTTTACACAGAAGCTTTCCTGCTTCAATAAATCTCATCTATTTTTTGGTTTCTCTTCTCTGTTTGTTAGATTTTTGGGTTGTTTTAACCACTTCATTTTTCCCTGTCTGAAATGCAGGTTGATGTGTACTCATTTGGTATTGTTTTGTGGGAGATTCTTACTGGAGAGGAACCCTATGCAAACATGCACTATGGTGCCATTATAGGTAACAACACAATACTGTTTAGTTGTGATTTTCATCTTTGGGTCTGACTTTGTATTTGTGTCACATTGACAGCTAGATATCTCCTCCTGGTAAATTTTCATTTTAAAGTATAAAAATAACTTATGGAACAATTCCTGCAACTTTTTTTTTTTTTTTGGGGGGGGGGGGAGGTTTTATGGGGTATTTTCTAATTAGTATGGTTTTTTTTATAGGATTTAAAAAATAGCAATAAAGGGATCGGGAAATACACTTTTTGTTGGTCTGTGGGTCAAAATAACTGAGCTTACAAGGGTCTATATTCAGCAATGTAATTATGACTCCGCTGATAGAAATCAAGTTGGTGCTTGATGATTCCACAAAACCACCAAAAGAAAGTAAAAGATAAAATAAGTATGATGGTATTTAAATGCTTCCCCTCCTACAAAGAAAAGTTAATGGTGCCACTCATTGGATGGATGTTTTGTATCATTATATGTGTATTGGTAAGGGCTCAAAATGCATTCTCTTTGCCATGGACAAATTTCCTAAGTCATGTTCTTCACTTGTTTTAGTAGTATGTAAAAGAAAGTTTTGAAGTCTGTATATCTGGGACTTCTTAACAGATATGCCTCCTTGCTCATCAAAATTAACATCGAACATCAATAGAGGTATGTCTTTGTGTGCTATACAGAGCAACCTCTTACTAAGGAGCCATGTTTGCATTAATGTGAGGCATGATTTGGGTGCTGACACATCTACGGACTTCTAAGGCATGTGTCTTGCTTGCTCAAAAGTTGTCTTGAATTTTGAAACGGGTGTTTCTATTTTGAAGACTGACTTATTTGCCTTATGCTCATGATTGATGCATTACTTCAAAACATGATTTTTTTCTTTGGAAAATGTTAGTGTGCACTGTATTAATTCTAATGTAAATAGATAGAAAATGACCCATCCGTGACTTTAGTATGCATCAAATAATTTTGTATGTACTATTTGTGTATAGTATCTTAAATGGGAGCCTTTTAAATTGTTAAAATTCCCTGGCATTCCTAGCAATCAAAATTACATAAAGCACAACTCCAAGGACTTTTTTCAGCCTGTCATTCCTGCTTTGTTTGAATAATCTGCCAAACCTATATTGTAATACCCAATCATGGCTGTCCTAGAGGGGGTGAATATGGCAATTATCCAGGTTGTGTGAAATATGTTCAGATAGATTCTAATAATGATTAACAGTTATAAATCAATTAAGTGCAGCAAAATATTAATTGTTTGAAATGTTATAGCAACTTTATTTTGACAATTGATTTGCCAAATTTAACAAGGTTGCGTAAATATTGTGCAAAAGCAGATGAGCAGGTAACCAAGGCAGATTAGCAGTTATAAAAAAAAAAAAATTAGCAGATATGAGCGGAACCACAAATAAATAAGAGATATAGAAAAAGAGAGGTCAAACATAGTGGTTTAAGGTGGTTTGAAGCCTGCCTTATACATTCACTCCCAAGAGTCTTGAGGCTTAAATTTCATTATTGAAAATTTTCCTTTCCCCTGTTGTAGAGAAACCTTTACAAACTTGCTGGTAAAGAAAAACTCTTATGAACTTCTTCATGCAAGTAGATCAAGAGAAATCATATCAACACTAGTATATCCTTTAAAGAATGATATCACAGTACAAGCCTAATAGCTTTGATTTGCCAATGAGAGTACAAGGATTTCTCTCAACGTATCAAAATGGGATTTGCAAGTGTAAGCACAATTAATCTCTTGAGAGTTTAGCAAATAATTAGCAAGTATAAGGATCGAGTTTTTTTCTAGTAGTTTTCAATGTATTTCTCAATTTCTGGTTCTCTGAATGGATGTTTCAAGAGAAGAACATTCAATTTAATCAAGGAATTCCAATGTTCAAGAAAGAATTACTTCCACTTATGAGTATGATTTTATTTTCAAGAGAGGGGCAGTTCCAGCCTTTCAGATGAGCAACCGATAAAATGATAAGGAGCCCTTTGTTATTCCTAAGAGGGAAGATTTCATTATCAATATAAATTCAAAAAGTGGACAATTATGTTTCCTCATAGAAAGGAGGAAATCTTAGCTTTCCAAAAAGATAATCAAATTCATATGGGATAAGACTGCTAGGTAAGGAACCTATTCCAGAAATGATTGTTAGATAAATGAAGAACATTTTGAATATAGTAACCTTAGTGAGGGAACGAAATTGATAACCAGATAATCAGGCATTTGAAAATGCATGGATGAACTATTGTAAATGAGTGGATCACTATGCTGAAGGATATTTCAGGATTTTACTTGGAATCTACTCACATTTGTTTTGCTTTGTCTCAAGATGGATGATGTCAACAAGGTGAGATATTTGAGGTATCAAAGCAAGGTAGCCATATAAAAATTGTTCTAGGCGTCCTTGACTTAATTAAAAATGGTAGTAATGTTTCCACATTATGGAAATATTCTCCATCAAGGTCCACAGCCTTCCATAATTATCTTCATCAATTCCATTTCAGACCTGCATATCTTCATTAGGTTTGTTTTTTTAGAAATTGAAGATTTTCCAAATCTTCTTCTATATCACAATATTAGCAATTACAAATTTAGTAAATTTGCAGCTCAATCAATTTACATTTAGATGGTCAACCCGTACTTATCAGAAAAGGAAAGAGATACGTTCTCTACAGAAGGCATTCATGATTGCATTTCTTTTCCATGGAAATGTTGATTGCCTACCCAATCATGGAAGCTAATACATGTTGCATGACTGCTTGAATTTTGTTGTCAACATCCAACACGGGATATAATATCGACTTATATACAAAATATCTATCAATATGTATCGGTATTTATAGATCCCAATACTAATATTTTCTAATACAGCGATATATTAACTGATATTCAAAATATCTACTGATGTACTTTCAAATTTTCGGTTGATATTTTCCTGTAGGTATGGATTTGAAAAATATTTTTTTACGTCTAATATATCTTATATAGATACGTATCACCTAATATGGTCGAAGGCCCAAGATTAATACCAATATTTCATTCATGATTATACACATTAATAAACGATATTTCATGAAAGATTGCATGTGTTGCATAACTAAAGCAAGGGATCGTGAAGTAGTATACTTATGTTGGCAACTTGGCAACATTGAAAAGCAGTATGAATTTTCAGTAATATTATACATGTTTTGTATCATTAAAGCAAGATTAAAACATGTGACCTAAATGCATCTATTCTCCTCAGTTCTCCCTTTGGTTTCAATTTATATCTTCATTCTGCAGAATACATTTCCATACTTAATGAGTGAATTTTCAGTCATATAGCAGATGCTTACATTCTGCACATCATCACAAAGCACTCATGTCACTCTTTTAATACCGCCATGTCATAACTGTCTTCGTTAAGAACTTGTACTACTGCCAGAAAAGGTGAAAACATAAGAATAACCAGAAGCTACCAAGTCATCTTGATCCAGAAACTTAGGCACGAGTGTGGTAACTTGGAGGCAAATGGATAGCACAAAGGAGCACCGACGAAAACACAGAAGAGAATATGGAAGAATGTATAGAACTTGTATTGCTTGAGAGCATTTGAGCTTGGTGATTACAGATGGCCCTTCTATTTAGAGTGGATGTTCTTCCATCCTCCTCTCAACCGACGATCAAGATTGTGCAACATGGAGGGCCACTGTTGGACTTAAGAGTATTGGTTTAAGATTACTAGAATATTCCATTAGATGCTTTCTGTTCTTCTAAGATCTCCTATCTGGAATGTTCAATTAGAATATCTAAATATCTACAAGTGTAAACCAATCACTTCAGTACTCCAGGGCTGGAATATTTCTTCCTTCTCCAGACACTCAATTTTGTTCAGGAAGTCTTTAAACTGTTTGTAAAAATTAGGAGCTGTCCATGAACATCTGCAGGGTACCATTGCAGGCTAACTTCTGGGCATGCCCCGCATCGCTGTCCGTTGGTGACATGGCAATGTCTTTTAGCAGACTGTACGGCTTGGAGATGCTGCAAAATTTTAGTTTCTGCTGCCATAAACCATCTCTCTGTTCCATCTTTTCTGCATCATAGCTGATCTAATCTTAATCACTTCATGTAGAGTCTAGTATTTTTGTGACAGTCTTGTAATTCATTTTTCCAATGTGTGTTTTTTTGTGAAACACATAATTTTCAATACCTGATTGTTGCTTTGCATCATATGACATTTAGGTCCTTTGCTGTTTCCTTTTTTCATCCCCCTCAAAAGCAGATCATGCAAACACAGTGTGATTGAGAGCGTATTATGTGTCAATTCATTCACTTAATGTACACGTGTGAAACAATTAGCAGCATGTACCTGCCATGTCAAGTCCAACTCTGTTAGGATTTGACACTTAAGTCAGTGACTTCTTTTGCCCCACTGTCCTTTGCATGTTCATTCTATGTCGCCTGTTTAGATGAAGCATATTGCAACTAATAAGGCCTTATGAACGGGTCCTGTGTGATAGACCCAAATATTGTCAGATGTGTTGCGGATATTGCTGTCTTATGATTAGAAATGCATCTGGAATGAAGAATCCAGGCTTTATTACGTAAATAAGTCTTTCTGTCAGTTGTTTAGACTTGTAGACAATGTGTTGTCTTGTAGTTTAAATTTTTGTTTATACTTGAAACTTCAGTTAAAACCATATATATATATATATATATGTATATATATCACTGACTGAGTTCTAGTTTTATCCTTTCTCCAGTCCATTACATTCAACAAGCCATATCAAGCGAATGCAATAAGATATTAAATGAGGGTAGCACTCATTTAGATTAATTCTAATTGCCGTGATCTTCTGGTACCCTTATTCAGCTACTGACTCACATTTGATCATTGGTGTACTACATTGCATCCCAATATGAATCATCACCTGATATTAGTTACAGGTGCCTTGAATATACATATGTAATTGTGCTGTGTTTATATTTGTTACATCTAGTTCTTCAGAAAAACTTCCCACGGTTATGGGGACAACAGGAAGATGAGAAGAAACAAGGATTTCTTATTTTCTTCACCTAAAGTTACATTTGCATGGAAAAATATTTGGGTGAAGCACATATGCTTCCGAAGTTGCAATTGAGTCCTTTATATTTAGTGTTGAAGTCAAGAAGTGTTCCAATCATTGAGTGAAAGTGAACTAGTCTGTGTGAAACTGAAATGTATTCTTCTTGCTCACATGTTAGGTCTCTGCCCTGTAGAGTGAGTTACAGAAAAATTGACCCAAGCAATTAGATTTCTACCCTTTTCTGTTGAAGATCATACTTTTTCCTCATACTAGTCGGTTGGAATTTTGATACGTTAAACAAAACAAAACCTGGGTGCAACTGATTGGACACATTTTGGTGAAAATTGTTTGATGTTCAAAGTAACTGATTGCAGGACTTTCAAAGTAAATTAAAGAATTCATCTGAAACTCTACAGTTATAGGACTAAATGCAGTTTGGGAAATAGTTTGTCATCAAATTTATAGTTTCACCACATCATCTCCTGCATTTGCATGTTTCTTAGATTGGAAATGAAGTTCTGTCATTGTTCTTACATGTAGGGGGGATTGTGAGTAACACGTTGAAACCACCTATTCCAAGTTACTGTGATCCAGACTGGAGAAGGCTTATGGAGCAATGTTGGGTTCCTAATCCAGCTTCTCGGCCATCATTTACAGAAATTGCTGGCCGCCTGCGTTCAATGGCAGCAGCATGCCAAACCAGAGGCCAAGCCCAAAGGACATCTCACTAGTAGCTCTAAAGGGCATCGCATCACCTCATACATGTCATTTATCAGTCCGTGCCATGCTTATTCTGCTACTCATATCTATTTCTTCACAAGTAGAACTATGTAAAATTACGTCTTATCACAAGTTTTTGTATTGTGGTGGCTGAATGCCCCCTCTCCTCCCCCCCCCCCCACCCAAACAGAAAAAAGAGGAGGGTAAATGTGAGATGACTCCTGTTATATAATGTCACTTTGTCTATAGGATTGGCATCCGAGTCTGGTCCCGTTACCTGGAAAGAAGTCCAAATTTTACACTTTTAAGTAGGTTTTCTCTTAGGGAGATGACAGAAAGATGCAGTACTTGATTCCCACCAGTTCAAGGGTGGGAGGGTCGGTTGTGGTTTTTCCAATGAGAAGGTTGTCATATCAACCAAATAGCTACGGGTAAAAAGTTGGGTAGATGACTGATAAAAGTTTAGTAGTTATTTAAAATCTCATTGACAAATATGATCCAATCTGCACAACATGTTAGTCAAGGCAATTGAGCATATGCTACTTATTTAGCATTTATATGGAAGGGAAATAGGGCAGCTCTGTGCGAGTAATAGCTCCTTCTCATTTTAAACCTTCATATCTAATTCTATTGCTGGCGAGCTTTTATTAATCTCTTAAATTTTGTCAGAAGGTTTTAGTGACTATGCGAACTGGTTTCTGTATCTAGTAAATACGGTAGGTGCTTTGCATATTTACCAGTTATAATACTAACTTGTTGGCGTCCAATTACCAATTATACTGATCATACTGTCTCAAGGGAAATAATATTGTTTTTTTAAAAAAAAATTCTGTCTCAAGGGAAATAGAAGATTTTACGTGATTTCCTGTGGGATTTCATTCTCTTGCCTCCACTCTTTTCTTCTTAATTTTTTTTTTTTTAT
>JAOVVI020016474.1:0-10880 GCA_028571085.2 Nepenthes alata
ATAATAATAATAATAATAATAATAATAATAATAATAATAATAATAATAGGAGGAGAAGAGATGTGAGGAAGAGAGAAAGAGAGCTAGAGAGCAGCAGTAGAAGTAGAGTAAAAGAAAAAAGAAAGGGAGATAGAGAGGAGGCAATGTGGTAGATTGTGCAAGAGGAGAAGACGAAAGAAAGAAAGAGAGAGAGAGAGCATAGGGAAAGAGAGAAAGAGAAAGGGGTAGAGGAGGAGGAAGCAAAGGCACGCATGGGAGGCAAGGCGGAGGAGAAGAGAGAGGAGGATAAGGAACGCATGGCAAGAGAAAGAAGAATAGGAAAGAGAAAAATAGTTCGAGTATTTTAAAGCATCATTTTATTAGATCTATTTGGTATAAAACTAATGTAACTATCTATAAATTCTATATTTGATATGTTTCAACATTTGATATATTTTGACTACTGTTTAGATATTTTACTTACATGCATATTATTTTTATACAACTTCTCTATTTATAATATATATGCTTGTATGATTTATTAATTGATTCAGGATTTTAATCAAACTTTGTGATTTTTGGATAATTTTATTATTTTATGGAAGCCAAAAAAATATTTGATACTACCCTGGGATTCGGTCACTATATGTTAATAACCGTCATCTCTGTGATGAGACTATATCTATGGCTATCTGTTATTAACCATCGTCTCTATAGTGAGACCGTATCTGTGGCTATCTGTTATTAACTACCATCTCTGTGGTGATGTCACATTTGTAACAATCTATTATTAATCACTTTCTCTATTGCAAGGTCATATCTCTAGCTATCTATTATTAACCGTCGTATCTGTGGTGAGGCCGTTACTATAGTTATTTGTTATTAACTATTATCTCTATAAAAAGGTCGTATCTGTGGTTATTTATAATTAATTTTTGCCTCTATGACAATGTTGTATCTATAACTATTTATTACTAATAGTTTTCTATGTGGCTATCTGTTATTAACTATCGTCTCTATAACGAGACCGTATCTGTGGCTATCTATTTTAACCGTTGTATTTATGCTAAGATCGTATCCGTGACTATCTATTATCAACCACCGTCTTTATGGTCAAGCTGTATCTGTGGCTATCTATTATATGCGTCGTATCTGTGGCGCGTTGCCGATTTTTGGCACCTCCCCTAAGAAGGAGACTCTATTTCCTTTCTGCCGACATGAAATGTTATGTTTTGTTTGTATTTGACTTGTCCTATCTGTTTCGTATTTGAACAAAGATTTTATAATATATTCGGACATCTGATTTGCATCTATTATTTGTTTTGGTTCCTATTTATGGACCCTCGTTCTAATTTATCAGATATGTTGTTATTATATATATATGATATTTGTTAAAATTTAGGCTTATATTTTATAACATTCTGAATATTTCTAATTTTATTATTTTATGAGAATAAATTATTTGATTAGTTGTGATAATTAGTCATCTATTTTAGTGACTATTTTGGTACAAAATTTTGTAATTAGGTTTAGAATTTAGGTTGAATTTCTTAGTAGACCGTACACATGAAATATATCTAATTATGATTTCATCTATCCTCACTATAGATGAGGAGAGTCAATTGTTAAATATGCTTGCTAGACACAAGCATGCCATTGGTTGGTTTATAACTGATCTTTGAGGCATTAGTCCATTGGTTTGCACACATCGAATTTATCACGAAGGAAATATGAAACGAGTGAGTCAAATGTAACAAAGATTGAATCTCAATATGAAGGAAATAGTGAAAGGAGAAGTGTTGAAATTGCTTGATATTGAAATCATTTATCCTATCTCTGATTCAAAATGGGTTAGTTCGACACAAGTCGTTCCTGAAAAGTCTACAGTTACTTCATGAAAAATAAAAAAAATGAACTTCTGCCAACTAGAATTCATACTAGATGGCTTATGTGCATTGATTATCAAAAACTAAATGCAATAACTAGGAAGGACCATTTTTCACTCCCATTCCTTAATCAAGTTGTGGAAAGAGTGGTAGGGAAGGCTTTTTATTATTTTCTTGATGGATATTCAGGTTATAATCAAATAGAGATAGCCCTTTAAGATCAAGAGAAAACCACATTCACTTGTCCCTTTGGCATATTTGCATATAAACGAATGCCATTTGGACTATGTAATGGTCCAGCCACATTTTAAAGATGTATGATGAGTATATCTAGTGACTTGGTTGAGTAGTTTCTTTAGATTTTTATGGATGACTTCTCAATTTATGGAGATACTTTTGAGATGTGTCTAAAGCAACTAGAAAATATTTTGGAGGTGTGAAGAAAATAATCTTGTTCTAAATTTAAAAAAAATATCAGTTCACGGTCACTCAGGGTATAGTGTTAGGACATGTTGTCTCTTCTAGAGGAATTAAGGCGAATAAAGCTAAAGTTAAATTAATAAAAAAATCTCCCAATCCCAAAAATAGTTAGAGACATTCGTTCATTTTTAGGGAATGTAGGATTTTACATGTGTTTTATTCAATCTTTTAGCACAATTGTTCGACCCCTTTTTCACTTGTTATCGCATAATATTCCTTTTGAGTGGACGCCTGAGTATCAAAATACTTTTGATAAGTTTAAAGAATATTTGACCACTGTACCCATCATGCAAACACCTGATTGGTCACTACCTTTGGAACTCATGTGCGATGCTAGTGATTATGCGGTAGGGGCCGTGCTAGGCCAATGAAAAGATAAGAGACCTCATGTACTTTATTATACAAGCAAGACCCTTACATACAAATCAATTACACCACTACTGAAAAGGAGCTTCTTATTATAGTTTTTACACTTGATAAGTTTAGATCATATTTGATTGGCTCACTTGTTATAGTCTATACTGATCATGCAATTTTGAAGTACTTGTTAACCAAAAAAGATGTAAAATCTTGACTGATCAGATGAATCCTTCTTTTCCAAGAATTTCGTTTCAAAATTCGAGATAAGAAGGAAGCAAAAAATATTGTAACTAATCATTTATCTAGACTTATTCCTCATGACAACTGAAAGTTGATCGCCCCATAAATGAGTATTTTTCTGATGAACACTTGCTCCTTCTGAATTCGTTTTAGCCAAGTTAGTTGCCCTGGTATGCAGATATTGTAAATTATTTGGTAACGGGTCAAATTTTGAATAATTGGCACCAGATAGATAGGCAAATATTTTTTCGAAATGTGAGAATATACTTCTGGGATGAGTCATACTTGTTTAAGTATTGTTCAGATCAGATTATTCGTCGTTGTATTCCGAGTGACACAATTTGGAATGTCATTGCCTACTGTCACTCCTCGGAATGTAGTGGTCACTTTTCTTCAAGAAAAACTACTGCAAAATTTTACAATGTGGATTTTATTGGCCCACCATGTTCCGAGATGTTTACATTTATTGCACTACCTATGATCGATGTCAGAGATTAGGGAGCCTCACTAGAAAACACATGATGCCACTATCCCCTATTCATATCTTAGAAATTTTTTATTGTTAGAGGATTCATTTTATAGGATGAAAATTTTTTTTTTATTGTCGTCGCTGAAGGTGCCCGACGAGAGGCACCGTACAGGATTTTGCGCCTGCTGCCGCGCTTCGAGCGCACAGTTGGTGCCCAACTGCTGTGTGGCTAATTCACTATTCAACAGCCATTTTCTCACAATTTTTACTTTCGAACCTCATTCTTCTATACATGTTTAGCCTCATCTTTATTATCATTAATTTAATTACTTTTAAATTATTATATTTTGTCTTTGGGACCTTACAATATTAGTATTATTGATATATATTTTAAGATGCCCACGGATGTTTGTAAGTATTATCTGTAAAAACCCTCACGAAACTCAACTCATCCACTAGGACTGCCAAGGGGTTTAAAGGCTTATTACATCCGCTAAATATAATCATGATCAAACCAATGTGATATGTATCTACTGTGTTCATCTGTTATATTTTCTTTACATTACTAAGGGACTAGTAATGAATTGGGTGGGGGAGTGATGAACACTAAATTTTGTAATTTTATTTTCATTTGATTCTTATTATTTTTATAATAATTTTTATATAAATTACGTAATTAAGTTATATATTTTAATTATATAGGTTCTATTCCTCAAACAAAAATTTTTGAAATAATGCATGGAAATTGACTGTATGAAATCTTCATTTTGTCAATGTATACTGCCGATCAAGAAATACTGAGAAGAGGAGTATAGTCAACTTTTTGTATTGTTAATATATATATATATATTTGAAAAAAAGAAAAAATATATATATTAAAAAAAGAAAAGGTGGCAGTGTACATGCCACATATGAGGAAAAGAAAAAAAAAGAGAAAGAAAACGAGTAAACAGAAGGAAAGCTGGCATGTGGCAGCGGCAGGCATGCACAGCAAAACAAGGAAATGTATAGCAGGCTGTTGGGTTCGAAAGACCCGGATCTACCAGATTCGGTAGCAGCGAAAAATTTGAACCCCCATAATCTTTTTTTTTTGGTAAGTAAGAATTTTGGATTAATGGGAGCCACCATTTAGTATGAACAATGAACAAGGGATGCACAGTATTTTTTACGTGAAAAACGCTTCCCAACCGAAGAGTAAAATCACGGGAGTAGAGTCGACAGCAAATCCACTATGTGAAATAGGTTACAAACCTCCAAGATAGAGTATCCGTTACATACTTGAGAACAACAAAGAAAAATCTCACCGGAGTAAACGGAAAACACTCAACTCTTTTACTCTTTGTTTTCTTTCTTCTCCTTCTAACTGGTGGTGCACTCCTCTCTTATTCCTTCACCATTGAATTTTTTCTCCTTGCACTTTACCGTGCTTGAATGGTTTCTTTCACTCTTAGCTCTCTGCTCAATTCACCACAATCCCACCCGCATGCATAGCATGCATATATATAGTGGTCAGCCCGGAATGCTTCAACCAATAGACATGTTGAGTGTGGTCAAATGCCTGCCACCTACTCTACAACTTGCCAACAGCTTCATCCACCAAATCTGCAACCTGCCTCCTACACAGACGGCACACGCGCAGCAGGTCTACCCCCTGCTCTGCTGTCCAGTAACTTTTTGCCAGCTGTCCATGACGTCCTCAATCGTTGCTGCAGTCAAGTCCCTTGGACGTCTGCGCCCATTGGCTATCACAAGAGTCTTTCGGTGTTTCTAGGTTGATTCCATACTAGTAATAACAACTGGTAAATACTTCATTTCCATCTGGTCAACATGTTGACCGGTAACCCAAGGCGCTCCAGTATTATCTACTCTAAAAATACTATTAGAAAATTCTCTCTTGATTTCCTTTCCAACCTTAGCCGGTCAACCTTCCGTTGACCAGATCCATAGTCATCCGGTCAACCTCCCATTGACCGTCTTCTGCTACTATCCGGAGAACTTAACCGTTCTCCACAGCCATCCGGTCAACTTTTCTATTGACCGTCTTCTGCTGCTATTCGGTAACCGTTCTCCACAACCATCCGGTCAACCTTCCTGTTACTGTCTTCTGCTGCTATCCGAAAAACTTAACCGTTCTCCACAGCCATCCGGTCAATCTTCTGTTGACCGTTTTTGCCTTCCAGCCGGTCATCGATGAGAAACTAGTTTGTTGAATCGCCTACAAGGGAGTGACAATATTCCAACACAGGCGATGAGGAGCAGATCAGCAGAAAAAGAAAAAAATAAAAATATTATCTTTCTCTATAAATAGAGAATCCGAATGGTTGAAGGAAGAGTCAAAAAGGGGGATTTGGGGTGAGATTTGAAGAGAGAGAGCGTAAGTTGAGGGCTCGGCCTCTACTGAAGGTGGAAAGAAGGTTTTGGGAGATTCGGGGAGCTGGAGGATGAAGTTGGGAACAGAGGGAGAGTGTGAGCGATGGAGAGAGTAAAAAAAACAGAGAGAAAGAAAAACAGAGAGGAATGGCGCAGGAGGTGAAGCTGGGAGAGAGAGAGAGAGAGAGAGAACGTTTTGGGGGAGAAGGGAGAGAGCAGGGGGACGAAGGGGAGAGAGAGGAAGCAAGGGGGAGGAACACTCCGGGAGCACAACTCCATGAGAAATTTCGGAGAGAAGAAATCTCTGATACTCTCAGGTAGAAGACAGGAATGCAATCCAGGAGCGGGCCTCCAAGACTGCCAGGTCAGCTGGAGGCAACAGCCAGCCGGTTGCTGAACTCTCCAGAGACAAGACAGAGTTAAGAGCTTACCTCAACTCTAAGACATCTGCAAACGCCACTCGCGCAGACCTGCGAGTGGATAAAATTTAGAACCGCGTGTTCCAAGACGATGAGCACGCTATCAACTTGGACCGATCTCCTTTCACAGTGAAGATCCTGAACCGTCCACTGCCCACCAAGTTTAAGATGCCTTCCCTTGACTCATACGATGGGAGCAGTGATCTGGTTGACCACCTGGATCACTTCCGTACCCATCTAAGTCTACAAGGCACCGTCGGCAGCTTCCAGGAACTCACGGATCTCTTCCTAGCCCAATACGCCTCGAGCTGATGGGAAGAGAAGCAGCCGTGACACCTCTCCCACATCAAGCAAAAATCGGGAGAGAACCCGCGGCGCTTCCTTGACCGCTTTGTGGCAGAGGCCAGACGGATTCCTTGATCACGGATGAGATAAAACTGGATAATTTTATCTCCGCGCTGACCTACGGGGACTTCTTTAAGCACCTGGCTCACAAGAACCCCTAAAGATTATGGGAGGCAAAACACTGTAGCAGAGGAGGTCAACGAGGTAAAATACCCAGAGCGGGCAGATCAACCTCGATCGCTCCCTAGAGAGGAAAAAAGTAAGTACGGCGGCAGTGATCACTCCCGCTAGAAGCAGCACAGGTCTAGGCCACCAGAGCATAGAGACTTAGGGCCCACCGGCTTCACGCCTCTGATAGACACACGCTCAAACGTCCTCATGCAGATCAGAGGAGAAAAGTTCTTGAAGTGGCCAAAACCACTAAAGAAGAACTCTTGGAACCAGTCAAAGTACTACAACTTTCACCGCTCTGCTGGACATTCAACGGAGGACTGCAAGATGCTGCAGAGGGAGATCGAGGAGCTGATTCGCAGAGGACACCTCACCAAGTTTGTCAGGAGCTTCGGACAGAGCTCTGGAGCGGCTGATGGAGAGGGGCAGGAGCGGTCTCCTCCCCAAAATCGGGTTACAGCAGGGGTGGTTAATATGGTCACCACCCGACTTGCTAAAAACCCAGCCAGTGGCGAGGAGTAGCAGACTGGGAGGAAGAAGCAACGAACGGCAGACAACACCATTAGCTTCAATAATGATGATTTAACTCATGTAATATCCTCCCATGCTGATCTCCTCGTTTTATCCATACTTGTAGTGTTCGTCGATAATGGAAGCTCTAAAGATTTGCTTTACTTGGATGCGTTCTTCAAACTAGGTTTAAAAAAGAATCAACTAAAACATGTCGAATGACCATTGTATAGCCTTGACAACGAGCCTGTGCCTGTTCAGGGGACCATCCAACTAGAGGTCACATTGGGTACGTATCTGAAAATAATAAGTCAAACACTCACCTTCCTGGTGGTCGACCTATCCTCTGTGTATAACGTCATACTAGGCAGACATTACTTGACAGCGTTCGGGGCGATTACCTCAATTTTGTACCTCAAAATGAAGTTTCCAATGCCCTACGGAGTTGGGGAGGTGCTGGGCGACCAGGTTACCGGACGGACCTGTTACATATCTCAGGTTGTCCCTAGTGGCAGCACTAGAACAGTTGGGAAACTCAACCATCGAACGAGATAACCCTTTAGCAAGTACAGTCTGGTGAAACCACGTATCTAATCCCACTGGACCCGAAGGAGTCGGAGAAGTGTGTACAGATCAGCAGCTCACTCACCGAACCACTGCACGACGATTTGATCTCATTCCTACGACGGAACGCTGACCTCTTTTCATGGACTCTGGCAGACATGCCTAGGACTCCAGCAGAGGTGATGGTCCACAAGTTGGGGCCTGACTCTGGCTGAAAACTCGTCAGGCAAAAGCGGAGAAATCACTCCGTTGAAAAGTTGATCGCCATCAAAGAGGAGGTGAAGAAGTTATTGGACACGGGTTTTATTAGAGAAGTCCACTACCTGGACTGGCTATCTAATGTCGTCCTGGTAAAGAAGAGCAATGGAAAATGACGGATGTGCGTCAAATTTACCGACGTTAACAAGGCCTGCCCGAAGGATAGCTTTCCCTTGCCCTGGAATTACCTGCTGGTTTACTCAACTACCGGACATGAGCTGCTAAGCTTCATGGATGCCTATTCATGCTACAACCAGATCCGAATGAGTCCGGAGGACGAGGAACACACCTCGTTCATGGCCGATCAGAGCACCTACTGCTACAAAGTAATGACTTTCAGACTTAAAAATGCTGGAACGACCTACCAACGACTCGTCAATAAAATATTCAAAAAATAGATTGGTCACAACTGGAGGTCTACGTCGACGATGTGCTCGTTAAGAGTAAGGTCACCGGCGAGCACATTCGCGACCTGGTGGAGTCGTTCGAGGTGCTCTGTGAGCATCACATAAAACTGAACCTGGCTAAGTGTGTCTTTGGAGTAGCATCCGAAAAATTCTTGGGTTTCATCGTCTCCCAACGAGGGATTGAGGCAAACCTAAAGAAGAACAAAGCTCTCGCCGACATGGCTCCACCACGGAGCATAAAGGACGTCTAGCGATTGACTGGACGGCTGGCAGCACTATCCCGCTTTCTTGCGAAGTCTGGCGACACGTTCCAGCCCTTCTTCAAGGCCCTTAGAGAGATAAAATCTAACGGGTTTCAATGGACGACAGACTGCCAAACCGTTTTCGATGAACTGAAACGGTATCTGGCCAGCCTGCCGTTGTTAGTGTCACCCAAGGGCAGAGAGGAACTATATCTTTACTTAGCAATGTCGGAGGCGTCCCTCAATTCTATCCTCGTGCGCCAGGACTCTGACACTCAACGGTCGGTCTACTACGTGAGTAAAATGTTGACCGGCCCAGAGACCCATTACTCGCGTGCTGAAAAATTAGCCTTGGCTCTAATATTCTCCGCACAAAAGTTAAGGCCCTACTTTCAAGCCCACCGAATAGTGGTCCTCACGGACCAACCTCTGAAAAGCATACTCCAAAAATCCGATATTTCTGTATGGTTGGTAAAATGGGCTATCGAGTTAGACGAGTTTGACATCAAATTATAACCCAGGCGTGCTGTAAAGGCACAGGCGCTGACTGATTTTCTTGTCGAAACTACAACCTCACTCCTCGAGAAACAGCCCGAAGAAAGCACAGAACTGCTTGATGGAGTTCCAAAATGGATACTCTTGGTGGTCGGATTGTCTACGGACACTGGCAGTGCCGCTGGAGTGGTCCTTACGACCCCCGATGGGTGTGAGGTGAAATACTCCCTCAAGCTCAATTTTTCAGCAACCAATAACGTTGCCGAGTACTAGGCCCTGTTAGCCAGATTGAGGTTAGCCAAGGAGTGCTCTGCCAAGAGACTAGTAGTGTACAACAACTCCGAGCTAATCGTTAACCGGGTTAACGGAGGCTTTGAGACGAACAACCCTCACCTGGCCAAGTACTTGGCAAAGGCAGGGAGGCCGCCTAGGGTTTCGACAAGCTGACCCTGGTTCATATTTTTCAAACTGAAAACTGGAAGGCAGACCAGCTAGCCAAAGCCGCTGTAGCCGAAAATTTGAAACAATACTCGCGAGATGTGTGGGAGATCCTAAACGCTCCCAGCATCGAGAAACAGGAGGCGATGCAAATTTGTGAAGCGAAAAATTGGATGACGCCTTACCTTAGTTATCTGGCTGACGGATCATTGCCAGAGGATACAGAGAAGGCCAAATAGATCAAGAAGACGGTCGGCTGGTATACAATGATTGACGGACGGCTATATCGCCGTGGCTACTTGACTCCATACCGCCGCTACCTAACTCCCGAAGAGGCTAACTACGCTTTAGGCAAAGTCCACATCAGGATCTGTGGGTCGCACATTGGCGGAAAAAACTTCATGCACCAGGGCAACTACTGGCCCTCAATGAAAAAGGATGCGCTTGGCCACCAGCCATTCGTGGACCTGAAGACCCTTCAGGCCCCTTGGCCCTTTGCACAATGAGGGCTCAATCTTCTCGGCCCGTTGTCCCTTGTCGCGGTGGGCAAAGGAAATGCATCATCGTAGGCATCGACTACTTCACCAAGTGGGTCCAGGCCGTCCCACTGGTAAAGATTACAGAGCATAATGCCCTGGAATTCCTTCGCTAGAGCATCGTCTTTAGATTCGGCATCCCTGAGGTCGTTGTGACCGACAACTGGACCCATTTCTCGGAGAAACACTTTACCAAGTATTGCTCCAGCCTTGGCATCAAGCTGGTTCATACTTCGGTGGCATACCCCCAAGTTAATGGAGAGGTGGAGGTCACGAACCGAATGCTACTCCACAGGTTAAAAACTAAGCTAGAGGAAGCAGGGGGCTCCTCGGCGGACGAGCTCCCCTCTGTCCTCTGGTATTATCGGACAACCCCAAAGGAACCAACGCGTGAGACGCCCTTCAGCCTCTGTTACGGGACTGAGGCAATAATTTTGATCAAAATTGGGCCTCCAAGTCTTAGGATGGAGTCCTTCGACCCACTGGCTAACTTCCAAAAAATTGGGGAGCACCTAGACTTGCTAGAGGAAGCCCGTGACACCGCCAGAGTATAGACAATGGCCTACCAACATCAAATAGCCTGATATTACAACAAAAAAGTTAAGGCGCGATGATTCAATGTGGGAGACCTGATCTTACGAGGCGTCGAGGCCACAGGCAAGCTGGCCAGCCGCAATAAGCTCTCCCATAATTGGGAAGGGCCTTTCCTCG
>JAOVVI020016475.1:0-10880 GCA_028571085.2 Nepenthes alata
TAACTCAAACATCATATAGTCAAGGAATTGATACCTTTGCCTCGTAATCCAGATATTCCTCCTCAAGGTTTTTCCTTGGGTTTGATATTTTGCCATGCTCATTTTCATTTTCTCCTTTGGATACCATCTCTGACCTATCTCAGAAAGAAGCAAATTGCAAATTCTGCTCCAGCACAAAGCAACGAACAAGAGCACGGACAAAATGTGAAACGATAGTTCAAATGCAGATGCAATTACATTACCCCTCATTCAAAGTCTTGAGATTTTCCACAAAGATTCTGATACGGCTGATAGAAGGCTCTAACTTTTTCTGCACAACACAGGTAAAAAAAGAAAGAAAAGGCAGAAAAAAACTAAAGCTTGTGAAGAGAGAAAGAAAGAAAAACAAGCTCCTAGCGTCAAAAATCAAATGAAACTGGTTGTAAGATCCAAATTAATACCTTGTAATGAGAAAGCAGATCAATGGCCAACTTCACAAAATATTCCTCATGTCTCTCCAATTCATCACTTGAAAATGATAAACAAAATTAATGACAGGAAGGAAATAGATAGATAGAGCGAGAGAGTGTGAGAGAGAGAGAAGCAACCTTCTATCTTATTCAAGCTGATAGGAACAGAATTTGTTGTTCCCCTCAACCACAATTCATAATAATAAAATGTCACTTCAACTAGAACTCTAGCATGATGTGCTTCAACATACAAACAAGAAACAGTTCGAATACATACTTTACCCCCTTCTCTTTTTCCTCTATGTAAGAGCATCGGAGAGACCAAGTATCTTCGAGAAAATTGACCCATGTTTTAAGAACATCAGCTTCAACACTGCATGAGCCAATGGATCTAGACAGATCATCTTCCTGTAAGGCAAACGAGTTGCAAAAAGAGGATTTCAGTATGTGGAAACCATCAAATGTTCCAGACATGTAGGTGAAAAAAAAATGCTAGACCTTGGTTTTCAGGTGTGCCATAATCTGGTTATTAGCTTCATCAAACTGGGCCTTTTCTTCCCTAGTATTGTGAAGACGTTTATGAGCAGCAGCCAAGGAGATGTTCACCTATACCGGACATTCCAAATCAGAGAAGTTTTTTCACAATGAATGATGAATTAACAAGAAAGTAACCCACTGAAAAATAAAGCATCTTCAGAATCAGCTAAAGAATAAAAAGTTAAGGATACTGCCACAACAATAAACTGAAATAGTTGAGTACATCTAAATGATAACAGCACAAATTGTAACTCAAAGACTTCTTTAGAATAACAAGCAGCTATTTCCACACAGTGATTCATAAATTCGAGCGAAAGAAAAGCACCCACGTATTCTTCATAGAAGAATTGGTTTAGCACAATGGTAAACCCTCCCTCCCAAAAAATTCTACACTGTTCAATTTAAAAATTTTCCAAAATGATTAAAATTTTGAATCAAATGATATGACTGAATGATTGAAAACTTGAATTACTCAGAAATTTGCAATACTAAGTGTGTCCACTGAATGTCTTGAAGTACATCCACCCAAGGAGACCCCAGACATTAAAATCTGTTCTCAATAGGGCATCTAGGTCAGTCTCATAAGGTCATTGCACACCTCCGGTCCCAAAAAATTTCCGGTGGTAGATCTAAAATTGAGTGACTGCGGCTATTTTTCAGTTCATGCACGAGGTCTTGGAAACCATAGACGATGTAGAAATTCAGTTCATGATTAGTGGTTATTGTCAATCTTAGTTCTTTCATTGAGCTACTTACGGGTTCCTTAAGGTGCACTATCTTATGATACGTGGTTATTTATTGGCAAAGTCTAAGTGGCAGTTGAAAAGATTAGGAGGATGAGTGTAATAGTGACTAGTGGAACTGTGGCTAGTGGCATGAATTGCCACTTAGAATGGTGAAATAAAAAATGCCGACACAACCTATATGAATCACAAGTCACAATTTTAAAGATAGCCTTGAAAATTTGCATTGTATAGAAGCATTTCCAAACCATTTGTTGAGGTAATGGAAATGTCGAAGAACATATTTACTGCACAGGCAGATTGCTGCTACAGTTACAATAGATATGACTGATAAGAGCCAAATAGAGTAGTTTATGAAAAACCTTTTTCAGTTGAGCTTCAAGTTCATCTCTTTGCTTCTCAAGGCCTGCAATTTCAGCCGCTATTTCCTGGACATACAACAATTCCCTTACGTGAGATCAAAGAACAAGTAATACATGAGGCACATCAGACTCAGCATGGCCTTTTTGCCTTTGATAGGCAAGTGTTATATAGGACCCATATTTGTAATCTGAGAGATTTCCGTCCACTCCACAAGAAGATTCATATTTCCAATTCTCATAGGCTAAGAAGCATAGATACTGATAGGGAACACCAACAGAGCACTGCATGCTGACACCCTATTATTTTCAAAATGAGGACACAATATACTAGAGACACATTAACTAAATTTACAGTTTATTATTTTTTTCTAATAAATAAACAACCCTATTTATATTAAATTGTAACAAAAATGTATATTCTTATTTTCCTACCAAAAAAATTTCACAGGAAAAGAGATATGCAATTGAACACATATAAAAGAGTTATATAATAGCATCGTCAATAAGCTATTATAGTAGGACAATAAAAATGCTATAACTTACAAATTAAGATAATACTTAATATTAGAACAAATTCTTGTATATACCAATTAATATCTACATTATGAATTTATCACTTTTCATTTTACAATTACCAAAAGAGGCTAAATATAAGCAAAGCTCATATAGAAAGGATAAGTATCAAATATCAATGACAATCAAATGGGAATGTATGTCTAATGTAAAGAACAGGGAAGAAATGAGAAAGGGGAGAAGAAGAAGAAGCAGGGACAACAAGGAGAAGGGAGAAGAGACAAAAAAGAGGGGAGGGGAAGAAGCAGCAAAGGGAAAAGAAAAAGACAATTAGGCAACAACTATATTCAATATATTATTCATCTATAACTACTAAAACGATATAATTATAAGCCTTATATAGCGACACCCTATTCCTTGGTTAATTAGGAAATAAATATAATTTCCTCACTAATGATAAAATAAAATAAGTAAATAACAAATAGAAAATATAATTCCTATAGGTATTCTAAAGGCTACCAAAATTTAGAATTTTTTAAAAACTTCAAGATATGACAAGATATGGAAGTAAATTTAATAAAATAAATTAATAAATCCAATTTCCGGAATGCATTCATCAATGTCACTCGTAAGTTTCAACATCTATGTTATTTTCTTCATTTTCTCAATTTGCATTACTATCATCGGTAGAGACAATACACTCTAACTACACCTCATTAATGAGAGTTATGCAATCTTTAACTCTCCAACATTTATGAGTGAGTTAAATGCATATCAACAAATATCTCACATTTTACTCTCTACTTGCGAATATTGAGGACTTCTTAAAAGTAGGTGAAAATTCTATAAATGATAATGTGTCCAAAACAAATTAGAATTTAAAAGAAAATAAAAAAGAATTGGACACCTGCCGGAGCATGTCCGACATGTGTCGTCACCGAAACTTTAGCCATGAGAGAGTGTCCATGCTTCTTAGCTAATAGGCATCAAATGAATTGTGTGAAAAATAAATATCTCAGAAATCAAGGATGACAGAATCTAGCAAGTCAATTTCAAAGGAAAACAAAAATACATAACTAATATTTACAGTTTTCTAACTGCGCAAATTCGAACAGTTAGAGCTTGCTAACAGAAAACATCCAACACCAGAATGATATAGAGTTGGGCGAAGCCAGGCAAAGATGCAAATGCATCGGGAGACTAATGATTTGGCTCAGTTACAGGGTGGGGCCTGTCTACAAAAAAGATATAGGATAAAAAACATATATATGCAAGCTCAACGTCCTTTCATACAACAATAATATGTGCATTTGCTAGAGAAAGGAGAAAGGTGGTAAAAATTGGTAGCCTAAATGATGTCGAGAATGCAGCTTAATATGGCCCCTATTGTTATATGACACTGATTGAAAATATAATCATATACGCAACTGTATTATTTCCTGGTTTAGGAGATATTATCAAATTGGACAGATTATAGCTTAATTGTAGGATGTAATTAAGGATGGCCATTTGATTATTCAAATGAGAAGAAACTCCCATGGTGTGCATTCAAACCAAAACACAAAATCAATGTGGTATTCGAGCCATACCTATTAATCGTTGCTTATTACTGAGGATGAATCTTCTGGTTTTCGGATCCTCTTGGCCTTGGTGGTGTGACCTAGAATCATGGGATCTTCCATGTTTTTTGGATACATATTCGGTGTTTCTTTATAATCTCTCTTTGTTATTCAAACTCCTCAAGTGACAGAAATCACACACCTGCTTGGAAAGAGGTGGGCTTCTGTTGTTCATGATTGAACCAACATCTCTTGGCCTTTCTTTTGCTTTGATTCAGCTGAATTCTCCACACTCATCAGGGCGAAGCTTCTTTGCAGCATTATCTGTCAGTTGCTAAGTGAATGTTCTTGTCTCTTGATTCAGTGAAGCCTCTTTTCTGTTGGGTTTATCTCACTGTGCAGATGGTGAAGGATCTGTTCTTTGCTGATTTCTTGGGTGGTTCGGCTGATTACTTCAAAAATGACTTACAATTTTTCTGAGGAAATTTTGTGGGTGCTTCTATTCTTGGCTCCCTGGGTAATTCAAGTATCCGAAGGCCACTTGGATTAATTTTAGTATTTTGGTACAATTTTCTGTAACCAAGGTTGGGTTACTCTTATTAATAATTTTAGCCTCTTCTTTTTTAATATATTATTGGGAGAAAATTCCATTGCTTGTTTTAACAGAAAAAATTATCATAATTATAAATTTCAATTCAAGATGTTTATTAAGGGTAAAGATTTGACAGGATATGTGGTGATTCAACTAAGGCATTGACTGATTCCAAAGAACATAGTTCATGGGACAGCAGGGATGCACAAATTATTTCCTCGCTACTGAATTCTATTGAGACACATATGGTTAACAATCTTCCTTCATTTTCTACTAAGGAGATGTGGGATTACTTTCGGTGGATTTATTATCAAAATAATTTTGCATGAATTTCAATCGGAGTCCCACAATACAAATTATTACCAAGGAAGTCTATCTATTGAACAATATTCCGGGTTCCTTAACTTACGGTGCAATTATTCTAGGTTAATAAAATCTAAGGTCCTCAAAGATGTCTTAGCAGCCCTATAAGAGGTTCATTTTGAGAGTTCATGAGATCAATTTCTGATAAAACTCAGACTTGAGTTTGAAAATGCTCAGCGTGGGTCAATCAATAGACAACCTGACCAATCTTGAATTTTTCTAAGAGGACTCTTGCATGAAGAACATTTTGCCTCCCAATATGGCCTCACTCAAAATGTTGTTATTTGTTAGTTCTTTGATGGCCAATGTCACCTATGCAGTGCAAGGCAAAGGACTATTCAAATCCCCACCACAGTAATATAGTTGCAAAGAATTTGGGTATTGCAAAACATCGCAGCAAGACATTCTACAATAAGCAAAAAGGAAGAACACATTATTAAAGTGCCGTGTGTGACTCTAAAATCAATCAGCTCTTGCTTTTCATACCATTGTTCAATCCAATGTGGCAACTGCTTCTGCTAACTCAACTAATATCCCAAGACCTTCTTTTACTATTACAATTAAGCAAGTTCAAAAAAAGATTATTTATGTGCTATCTACCCTTGGTCTTAAGGTAAGAACAAGTATCTTATCTCTATGTGGTAGATTGACTTTTGTGGCTCCCAAATGCATGACTAGAAGTACAGCAGCCCTACATAATATTTGAAAGTATAATGGTGAGCAACATATAGATAGTTAATGATAGTATTCTTTCTAATACTGCAGTTGGAGATCTCAGTAGTTCTCTTAGCTATGCATTTCAGTACACTAATTTATCTACCAGTTTAATTTTTGTGGGCCAAGTAGTAGACGATAATTATGCTATTCATTTTGATTGTGATGAAATCGTGACCACAATAAGGTATCAGAATGGGAGATAGCAAATAACCTCAGGTGGGATGTCTTTTTCCTTTTCATTCATTTTCCAGCCTCGTTCGATTTCCATTTAGTTGTTCTACTGTTATCCATGATAGTCATTTATGGTATAAGAAATTAGGACCTTTTAATTATAATTTTCTAGGACATCTTACAAGCGTTAGTAATGAAGAATGGGCTAGGCATGTGGATACTCGCTATTCTATTGGCAGATGATGTATATTTCTTGCTGATACTCTTATTGCTTAGAAGATTAAGAAGGAAGGTTGAGTCTCGAAGTCTTCTACTAAGTATGAATATCGGGCCATGTCATCTGCCTATTCCAAAATTATACGGCTTTGTGGATTATTAGGTCAAATTGGGGTACCTCAGCTCCTTCCTACTTCACTTCCTGGTAACAATACGAATGCAATTCAAACTGTTACAAATCCGATATTTTATAAACGTACCAAGCACATTGAAGTGGATTGCCGTTATATCTGAAAACCACTTATTCAAAATGTGATTATACTTCCTTACACTTCCATCAAGCACCAAATCACTGATATCTTTACCAAAGCTATACCTCATCCCTATCATCAATTTATAATTAACAAATTGATGGTTCTAAATTGCTAGCATCAATTTAAGGTGGGATGTTATCTTGAATAAAGCCAAGAATGTGGCTTAATACAGTTGCTATTATCGGGAAAAAAAAAATCCAAGATATGGCATGGATGGTGAATATCATCATATATGTAACTACATAATTATTTCCTAATTTAGGAGATATTATCATTAATTGTACAAATTACAGCTTGAATGTAGAATGTAATTAAGGATAACTGTTTGATTATTTAAATGAGAAGAAACTCCACATTCAAACGAAACACAAAATTGACAAAAGTAAGACATGGGAAGGGGAAAACAGACTACCATCGGAATACTGTAGTACTCCATATAATAATAATGATCCTTTCCATAAGATAAAATACCTTTTCTATCTCACTGATTTCACTTTCCTTTGTCACACGAAATTTCAAGGCCTCCTCCCTCTGGAACCTGTTGAATTCAAGAAGGATACTATTCATCTAGAGACCAGAAAATTTCAAGAGACTGAAAAATATACAAACCACCACTAGTACCAAAGAGAAGCTAAACATCTTATGCCAAAAGAATCTAGTTTATAATAATCCAAAAACAGCTTCCGTAGAGACCATAAATAGACCAATTTCAATGCTGATGCAATCTGCTTTATCCTCTGCTTTCCCATAACTATTGTGATTACATCTAGCTCAATTCACTCACAAAGACATCACCATCGCTCATCAAGACCACAGACTGGAAATATATTTACTCAGATTTCATCCAGGATACAAGGAACATTAAGTCGGAAGTTGTTGAGGACAAAGATTTTAGAATTAGTAGAAAGATTGAACATATAGAACGTATTTGTTGAAAGAATACCATTCAAATCTAAAAAGAAAATATTATAAAGTGGCTATTAGGACAGCCATGTCTTATGGAATGGACTCTGATGGGTATACAAATAATGGGCTGGCCCAAAAAGTCAACGGAAGCCCAAGAAGGACGGTCAACACTTTAACGGCCCAGTTGGAGAATGGGCCCAGAGGCTGAAAAGCCCAGGACGGTCAACGCTGGCGGTCTAAACCTTAGTAATCCAGGTGGCCCATGAGCGGTCTAAACATTGGTCATCCAAGTGGCCCATAAGCGGTTTAAACCCAGGTCATCCAGGTGGCCCATGAGCGGTGTAAACCTTGGTCATCCTAGTGGCCCATGAGCGGTCTAAACCCTGGTCATCCAGGTGGCCCATGAGTGGTCGAAAACCTTAGGGGGCTTACGCAGCACATGCAACGACCTCCTTTACGAGGAGGTAGCATGATCAGTCAACGACGGTCGAAGGGAGAAGCGTTTCTTCTCCGAAGTTGGTCGCCTAGCTCGTTACTTGTACAGCACCACCAGGCTAGTTAACACAACCACCTGCCGCACCTAAGGACTTAGCTCCTTAGGCAGCCCAACAACTGTTGCTGGCCAACCAGGTTGGCCGCCCAATGCAACAACATTTGCAAACACAAAGCAATAAAGGTCAATGGACACGGAATCGAAAAAATTTCCATTTAATTGCTTTAAATCTGTTACAAAGTTATAAAATTACAAGCAGGAGGAGATACAAAAGGCTAAGGAGGCGGCGGCCGCCTCTGGCTGTCCCGGGGCTCCTTGACAAGGTCATCCTTACGCTGTGCCCCACGATTTTCTAAATGAAAGTACTGAACAGGGAAGTTAGGGTCGATCAGCCTCGCAAGACGCCAACAGACCTGGACCCCCTCAAACATTTGGGCGTGCAACATACCCTCGACCTCATGGGGGCGAATCCGGAGACCTAGCTCATTCTCCAGGGTGGATATCCGATCTGTAAGCCGCTTATTGCTTGCCGCGCTCTGGTCATCCACCTCTTTCAAACGGGCATTCTTAGCTCTCAAGCAGGCGATCTCTGCCTCCATTCCCGCCAGGACAGCCTCGAGGGCTGCAATCTCCTCGCGATGCTCCCCTGCTGAAGCAACCAGCCTGGCCTCCAACCAGACAATCTCTGCATCCCTATCCGTAATTATATGGTCGCGTTGCTCCACCTCCCGGGAGAATGTAAAGATCAGCCTCCTCGACTGCACGAGACAAAAACAAAGTGTTAATCATAAATACAAGAAAGAAAGAAGCGCAGGAAGGCCGTCACAGGAATTATACCTCATAAATCTTCCTCGAAGGCCTCTTGGGCTTGGACTCTAGGCCTGGCCCAGGTGGCGGTGGACCAGGTGGCGGTGGACCAGGTGGCGGTGGACCAGGTGGCGGTGGACTAGGTGGCGGTGGACCAGGAGCATCCTCTTGAGCCAAGCTCGCCGCTACCTCCTCCAGAATACGATCCAGGAACTCGTTAGTCTCACCCACGGCAGCGGCGTGCCCCTCTCTAGCAGCCTTTGGAGCAATTGCAGCATGCTCCTTTCTTGCAACCTCTGGAGCAGCTTCTGAAGAGTTGAGCCCCGCTGTCGGCTCTGCAGCAAAAGTCCACATAACTGGGGAGCTAACAGACGGCTCCTACATGTCCACTGTCGGCTCCTCACGGGGCTCCATCAATTCAGCGCCAGGAACCACTTGCGGCGCAGGCTGGGCCAGGATGACTCCTCCTGACTCCACCGGGCAGTCTTCATAGGCCTTCTCCGTACCTGAAGTGCTGCCAGGACCGCTGCAAATTCCAGCGGCGACATAATCACGGCGGGATGACAATGACGAAGGTGTATCCAACACCTTCTCAGGCAATGGGCCAATAAACCCTTCTTCGGTGTGTCGCATACGGATGATTACACCCTTGGAATCTTCAGGGTTCATCCTCACCGGCGGCATTGGTTTTTGAACCGGGGAAGGCTGTCCCCAGTTCACCTTCTTGGTTTCCGCCCGGGAAACTATGAAATCCCGTTTGAACTCATCGGCATTAGCATGGATGGCCTTAGTCAGCCACTCATAGGCTACGTACTCCGCCGTCGACGATATTCCAAAATACGCCTCCGGAACCTGGCCCCCGTCCTTCATAAGGGGTCAGTCAGCCCCCACACTCATGAAGAAGAACCGGTTCTTCCAGTTCTTTAGTGAGTCGTGTATCACTTTATTTATTTTCAAACCAGGACGAGGGACGAGTGATATCCACTCTCCCCCCTCGCTTATTTTAAACAAAACCCTAACCCCCGACATCCTAAGCTTCTTACCATGCTTTCGACAGAAAATACACATAGTACAGAGATACCTCACGGCGTTGGCATGGAGCTGAGCGATGGGGACGCGAAAGGCCTTCAGAAGAGACTTAAGATCGTCCAGCAACGGGATACGAATGCCGCTCCTCAGATGGGCCTCATAAACGGTGATGTGCCCCTCCGGAGGAGCATAGGCCCTGTCATCCTTGCCTGGAACTCTCCAATCAACCTCCTTAGGGATGTTAAACTCGACGCATAAAGCTTTGATGTCATTTTCTCTCAGAACGGACGTAAAGTCTGCGACGGAGGCCATGGTTGCACAGAAAGCTAGGGTTTCTAGAAAACGTCTCTGAAGAACGGGAACGAAGAAGACAAAGGACTGAAGGCGTAAATAATTTCAAAGTCTGGAAAGCAAACTTAGGCGCCAAGCACAAAACCCCTCATTAAAGACGTCGTCAGACCTGCCACGTGTCGCCTCCCTACTTGGCTCTGCAAAAGGGCGGATCTTTGACGCATTAATTGCCAGGATATCCGTCCAACCAAAGAGAGATACGTGTCACTTTCTGTAAGGTAAACCGGCTAATGGCCACGTGTCCATCAGGAATACTCTTCCAGAATTGACGAGGGCGGTCAATAATTCTGGTACTCCAGACTTGACCAGGACAGTCAACAATTCTGGTTCTCTAGAATTGACCAGGACGGTCAACAATTCTGGTTCTCTGGAATTGACCAGGACGGTCAACAATTCCGGTCAAACCCTATTCCATGCCTTTGATGAAGTTCTACAGGATCCTCAAACATCCAAGAGGCAATAAGGAGCATCCCATCATGAATATACCGGAGACTAGAAATCTGGCCACGGCATGGGGGGCTAGTAATGGGTATACCAAAAATGGGATGGCCCAAAAAAGTCAACAGAAGCCCAAGAAGGACGGTCAACACTTTAACGGCCCAATTGGAGAACGGGACTAGAAGCGTTGACCGTCCGGGCGGCCAACTCGCTCGCAGACGGTCAACACAAACGTTGATCGTCCGCGTTCTGCATGTTGGGCCCAAAGAGGCTTTTCTACAGTAATGGGCCTGGTCCGTTTGGGCCTACGATCCATCAGG
>JAOVVI020016476.1:0-10879 GCA_028571085.2 Nepenthes alata
TATAAAAAATAAAATATATTTCATTGGAAATAAAAATAAATAATAATACTGCATATCGCATCTCTAATTTATATCTTCCATCTTTATAAAATCCAGGCTATTTTGTCCCTCATTGGAATTTCGAGGGTTATCGGAGTTTTGGCTCACAGTGACGCAGTTGCACCTCGCTCCGGCCGCCTCCCTCTTTCTTCTTCCATCTCTTATGCCTCTTTCCGCAATGGGGTCGTTGGGGGTGCCGGCTCACCTGCTGTCCTCTTCTCTCGCTCCTTCCCTCCGCACCCGGCGGAAATCATCCACTCGGACTACTCCCGCCCCCTCTCTTTCCCTCTCCCCTACTGTTATCACGTGCCGTATCTGTCCACTAAACACTCAAAGCTTACAATGCGTACAGTCTGAGTCAAACCCTAAACCCTCCTCCGTCTTTATCCCTTTTCCTAAAATCCTAGGAGTCTACTTCGCTCCTGCCCTTGTCTTCCTCGTATCTGGCGGCGTCGGGTGTTGGATCAACGGTGGTGACGTGGGCGGTGGCCATGGCGGTGGCGGTGGCGGTGGCGACGGTGGGTCTTGGTCCAGATTCTTTGGGTTCTGGTCGAGATTCGTTTGTCCCATGGCGATTGCGAAGGAGGAGGAGTCTCAATCGCAAGAATGGGACTCCCATGGCCTCCCGGCCAACATCGTAGTCCAGCTGAGCAAGCTCAGCGGCTTCAAGAAGTACAAGGTCTCCGAAATCCTTTTCTTCGACCAACGACGTCGTACCACTGTCGGTACAGAGGACTCCTTCTTCGAAATGGTGTCCTTGAGAGCAGGTGGAATTTACACAAAAACTCAGCTCCAAAAGGAGCTAGAAACACTAGCAACATGTGGAATGTTCGAGAAGGTCGATCTAGAAGGCAAGACCAATGCCGACGGGACAATCGGAATAACCATCTCCTTCACGGAGAGCACGTGGCAATCGGCAGATAGATTCCGATGTATTAATGTCGGATTGATGCAGCAATCGAATCCGATTGAGATGGATCCCGATATGACTGACAGGGAGAGGCTGGAGTTGTATAGGAGCCAGGAAAAGGATTACAGGCGAAGAATGGAGAGGGCGAGGCCGTGTTTATTGCCAATGCCGGTGCACCTAGAGGTTATAAAGATGCTGAGGGATCAAGGGAAGGTTAGTGCTCGATTGTTGCAGAAGATAAGGGAAAGGGTCCAGAAATGGTACCACGATGAAGGGTATGCTTGTGCCCAAGTGGTGAATTTTGGGAATTTGAATACCAAGGAGGTGGTTTGTGAGGTTGTGGAAGGGGACATTACACAGTTATCAATACAATTTCAAGACAAGCTAGGGAATGTAGTTGAAGGGAATACTCAACTTCCTGTCGTGTGGAGAGAGTTGCCTAAGCAGGTAATAGCTTGCTAATTTGGTTATTTGTTTCTAAGCAGTTGATTCAATATCTATCTTATGGTGTACTACTGTTAATTGTGTATTCAGATCAAGAGTGACTGCTTTCTTTCCTCTTAAGGAAAACAAAATTGACCCTCTACTCTCTCGATTTTGTTCCCCTTATCTTCTTAAAAGTATCATATTATTTGGTAAATGATAATTCGAGGTGTGCTAACTAAGAGCCCAGAAGAGGCAGTACACATTGCCTTTTCTTCCTTTGTTTGCTTGTTTAGGGGAAAAAAATCAACAGGGAGGGTGGATGTGTAGCTTAACTGATTGTGTTGTAAAACAAAATGGCGCAGGCCTACTTCTCACGATAAAATTAATCCATGACAATGAAAATCATCAAGAACTGATCGTGATCATGGGAAAATCCAATTTTGAGAGTGATAAAGGTATTTTTCCTTGTTGCAGTTTGAACTTCTAGAATTTCATAGTGCATAATTGGTCTTGGAATATAATATAGCCAAGAAGGTGTATATTGTGGAGAATTAGGCAAACAAAAATGCTATAAGCTAATCCATGATGAAAAGAACATTATTATTTTGTGGCAAATAGGCTTTACCTTAGTCCATCCATCCTCCATAGTAATATAACAGGTGGTGTTTGTTGATCTCTAATGTCCTGTTGTGATTATATTTGTTGCGTTTCAGATCCGGGGGTCCGTGCAACACAAGTGTTTTGGGAGTGCAAGGTGTAGAGAAGGAGAGATTGAAACAAAGGTTTTATGTGGAAAGCCTCCTCTTGAATGAGGAGGAAAAATCACGAGGCTCTGGGCCCTTTGAAATGCTTCACTATGATTCGAAGTCTTACAAAGTACAAGTGCTGGGAGTCTCTTCCCTTTCTCTCGCGTATTTCTCTCCTATGAAAGCTCTCTTGTTGGGAAGCTTTGTCACCTTCGTTCCTTCTTGCCTAAAAGAGAGGAAAAAGGTCCTGAGGCAAGAGCCTTTGCTAAGTATTTATAGGAAAAATGGTGCCATTGGGGAGAGGATACGTGGCTGCTGGCGTGTGGCCAAGAGGATGCCCACCTGTCCTGATAGTCATGACAAGCGCGTGAGGGAGCCGTCCACCTGTCCTGCTGTCCATGTCAGGAATGCTGGCGTGTGCAGGGAGGCACGTTGCTGGCGCCGCTGGTAGGGCCTGAGCGTGTCAGGTGCGTAGACTCTAGGTGTCAGTCTTGATTTGACTAGGCGTGCTCTGTGGAGGCGGCGTCTTGCAGTGGCTGCAGGTTCCTTGGAAATCGGCGAAGTTGCTTAGTTGGCGCTTTCGGCCATGTATGAGATTGTCATCGTCTTTGTGTGGCGTGCCTTGTCCTTTTGTGAGTTCGCGGACCCGTTCGAGGGAGGTAGCTTTCGGACGTTAACCGCCTTTTGAAGGACTTGAAGGATCTTTGGTTCCTTATGTAGGGTCCTCGGATCTTTTCTTAACTTCTCGGATTATTCTGAAACATGATGGAATCTCTGAGGCTCTCGGGCTTCTTCTCCTGATCCTCGATGTCGTCAGCTCCTTGTGGTGTTCTCGAGTCCCTGTTGGTTAAAGGGACCTCTCGGACTTTTGCCGTTACTTTGGCTTTCGGGATACTAGCTCACGTTCTCGGGCTTGTTGGGCCGGTCTAGCGTAAGGAACTAGCTTGGGCTTTTGGGCTTCTTGGGCCATCCAGTCCTCTTGGTCCGTGGACATGTCTCTGGGCTTTTCACTTGGGCCATTTCTTTGGGCCGTGTTCTATGGGCTCCCATGTTAGGACCCAACAATATTTATTGATAGGCAACCCAGGGCTGGATGCAGACAATTGTTTCAATGGGGTCATTGCATAACACAATTCTTAAGGGAAAAATAATACTTGTACTCTTACTTTATTACTATTTTACCGAAAATGTGCCAGAAAAAAGAGCCAAAGTAACTATTTTTTCAAATAAGTAGTTTTTAAACTTTTCTCACTAGTGGGTCAATGTGGTAATGCCACGTCATTTTTTTGTACTGCACCTTACAGGTAATCTTAGACAATTTTCATTTGAAGTGGATACCTAAATGCCAAATTTGGCTCGTAGAACTATTTATACAATTGCAGACATGGTGTTAAAGGAAGCATGAGCAATGGCTCTCATCCTTAAAAAACAGCGAAAGAAAAACTAAAACATTATTTTTTTCTCTTGGTCATTTGAAGAACAACATTTTTTTTTCTTTAACCGATCTGCTGAGTGTGACTTTAAGCTTTATGTTGTTGTCGTCTTCTTTGGAACATATCACAATAGCAAAACACATTACTTACCTAGCAAAACAACAACCAGGAAACCTTGGTTTTTTTGTTATAGCTGTCCTAGTTTCACCAATGCCATCAGATACTTTCTTCATAGTCATCACGAAAAAGGAAACAGTTCTCCATCTGTATTTTTGTTTTAGATTTAACCAATTGTATTAAAATATCAGTAGATTTTTTTGGCTTGAGTAATAGACAAAATATCAGTAGACTTAGAATAGCATCGATTATATTATCAGTTGATTGGCGGTTAGGGTATATGGGTTTGTTGTTTGTCAGTTAGAAGGAAGTAGTTCATGAGGCTTCTACATCTCTGGGGAGGATTAGGTGCATGTAACTTTATCACTACTTTGTAGGGAGGCTCCTGCACAATGAAGTAACCTTACTATTGCTCCAAGAATCATCCTCTTTTGATAAGTAAACATTGAAAATGTAGCTTTGCGATCCAAAACATAACAGCTCCAGTACTGCTACATGATTTACTAACTGTTCAAGGGCCCACTAGGGATCTTGATAACTGCAGTTTGCCAATTGGACCTCTCCGAAAGCATTTTGCATCTTCCATCCTACTAGAGGCTCCTGCACTTCTAAGCAAATTAAATAGCAGTGTACTGATGTTTGTTCAGCATCAAGCTCACCATAGAGGAGGATGTTGCCTAATTGATTCGTTCGTTTTCCAACATGACACTTGTACATAGCCTTCACTGGTACACTGTTATGATGCAACTGAATCCAAGAGAGTTCTGGTACAATTTTGCTACCAACTAGGCTGACAAATCACCATAACTACAGGGCCTGTGGGATGGCCAATTAGTCATGCACAATTAGGCCATTCTTGCATTCTCAAATGCGGAGCATCCTTACTCTTGAGTACTACTGAAGTTATATAATCCTTATATTTTTCCCTCCCTTTCATGCAATCCACATCAGGACCACTATACCTGTATGCCTTGAATATTTATAAGCAATTGTGTCCATGGATGCCACAATGCATGGTGTTTCCGTAATCCGTGCTACTAGTGTTATTAGAGGCTTCCAAGAGAGTCTGTAACAAGCTGACTACAACCTATGCTGGCTAGAGAATAGTTGCTTTTCCCTGAAACTGTATCCATGCTATCATGTTGTTCAAGCACATCTCAGCTATTTTAGCTCTTCACCAGCACACATTTTCGAGACCCTTGACCCTTTTCAGTAGTTTTGATAAGGCATCTATCCTCGTGAGATCCTGTGTGCCAAACAACATGCCATAGTGCTGCCCCATTCTTGGTAGATCACTTTAGGTTCCATCTAGGAGGCAAATATTTTGTAGCACGGTCATGGGTTGGGGGCTTGCCACCATGGTTGTCCCTATAATAGGCTTGTGCTATTGTTTTGTTTTTTTGAGTTATTGAAAAGCATCTATGTGTTGGCGGGGGTGTTGTGACCTCTGTATCTAAAACCATTATTAGTGAAATGTCATCTCACATATAATCTTTGTGTCTTATTCCTACTTTACACAGTGAAACTCAATCATGACACACTAGACTTTTCCTAGTCTAGGCCATTCTTAACCCAAGGATCAAAACGTTCCCCCCCTTTGACATTTAACCACACAAATGAGTCCCTTATCGGTCACCTTAACTTCAAGGCTCTTACACCTCTTAGTCAACAAACTAGCATTATAGTAAAATTGATTTTAGGTTTCCAGCCTAACTTCGAGCTATCCATTTCATAGATTATCTACTCACTCGGTGCTTGCACACATCCGATCATTGTCTAGCACTTTGACACACACAGCATGCTTTCTCCAAACTGGGATCAGGCACTCACTAGCATACCAATGCACAACACTCCTGACCATGACACTATGTTCCTATCATTAGGGCTTGCTGGCCCTTTGTCTAGTAGTGCACTTGACAATCATGATGGCAACTCACCTCGTAGTGCATCATGATCTCCCAAGCATTGTAATGTTCTAGCTCTCATTAGCATACTTGAGAACTTTGATTTCAATCTCATACAGCGTGGTGTTGCTTCACTTCATGCTTACCAATCCAGAGTGTTGGACAGCTTGAGGCACCTAGCATGCCTCTTGTCTTAGAGGACTGTCATTTCGTATATCATTAACGGTAGCCCATCCTAGATGCAAAATAAGGATAGTAACTTCTAGCTCAATGAATATCTGCATTATTGGCCCGTTCAGTCCTTGCTGAATAGTGCTTACTTAACTCTTGGCCTCGTGGAAACTCCGGGTTTTCTCGACATGTCCTAGAGCCCGGCCTTTATCATATGGAAGCTCACTTATATGATATCTAGTGCCCAGTTCATGACAACAACTCTTGGGGTGGTGGGAGCTTGACATCGTGGTTCTTTCTTAAGGGTTCAGCTTTTACAGGATTTTCAGAATTAGATATGAAAACCCCTCAATTATCAGAATAGCATATCTCTATGAACAAATCGAGCACTCGGACTTCACGTTGTTCTGATCCTATGGTTCCACCTAGGAACTTGCTTTAGTCCACTTGATGCTCAGGAAAATACGTCATCGGTCCAAACAAACTCATTCATCATCATAATTGCATATCTCTATAAACTGATTAAGTTTTTGCAATGGATTTTGTTGAGACTCCATGTTCCCATCAAGGATTTGCTTCATTCCTCTTGGTGCTTGAGGAAATATATCGTTGACCCAGGTGTACTCAATGACCCTGAGTCAGTGTGGAAATCGGTAGTATCAACACATACTTGATAGTATCAATGCCTATGTTGACAGTGCCAAAGCATACGATGCCAGTATTGACAGACCATGACATTACCCTCCTTGCCTCTGCCTGTGTAAAAGACTAACCCATCAAGTTACAATCACACGTCACACCTCATGGTGCTTGGCAAGATGCTCGTGCCACATGCAACTCCTCTGGTGGCTTGTCAGCTCCTCGATTTGCAATCTGTGACACTGCTGACATTTTGACTAGTCCCCAAGCACCAGCTTTAATGCCGGTCAAGTGTCAAGATGGCCTTAACGTCATGCATCTTGACTTATTGTGCACCTCTTTGTTACGAGCTTGTGAATTATGGGCAGCTATGCAAATCATCATTTGTTCAAGATGTCTTTGAGCAGATAGTGGGATATCATGATTATTGTGCCTTATTTTGCCAAGTGATTAGCTGATTGTTTATTCAATGGAATATATGTTAAGTTGGTTGCTGAGTTGACTATTTTCAGTTGTGGTTCATTGAGTATGCACCAGAAGTGATTGTTAATTGATTTTTCTGATTTCAGCTTCGTGCAGGCAACATCTTCAATATTGAAGCAGGAAAACAAGCTCTAAGAAATATAAACTCTTTGGGATTGTTTTCCAACATTGAAGTGAATCCACAACCTGATGAGAAAAATGAAGGAGGAATCATTGTAGAGATTAAGCTTAAAGAACTTGATCAGAAGTCTGCTGAAGTTAGTACTGAGTGGAGTATTGTTCCGGGACGTCAAGGACGTCCAACACTGGTATGGCTGCTTTCTGTATACATTTTATGCCTAACTAACATTTTTTATCCTCATTTTTCTGTTACAATTCTGACATTATGGTTTATGAATTATCCGATGGCTTTCAGGCATCAATTCAGCCTGGTGGTACTGTCTCTTTTGAACACCGGAATCTCAAAGGTCTCAACAGATCCATTCTTGGTTCAGTAACCACCAGCAACTTCTTCAATCCTCAGGTGATTCTTTCTTCAGTGCTTACCTTGTTGCACTTAAACAACAGAAGATTTATGTTTTCCTGACTATCTAACAGAAATCGTTTCCAGGATGATCTTTCTTTTAAGTTTGAGTATGTGCATCCATATTTGGATGGTGTATATGATCCTCGCAATCGAACATTCCGTGCAAGCTGTTTCAACAGCCGGAAGCTGAGTCCAGTGTTTACAGGTGGTCCAGGAGTAGATGAAGTCCCCCCTATATGGGTTGACAGATCTGGAATCAAAGCCAATATTACTGAGGTAGAGTGTTCAGAAAAATTTTCCTGTCATTTATTGTCTGAGCTGAGGATCAGTCACTACACTGTCAATTATTACTCCTGCAGAATTTCACCCGTCAGAGCAAATTTACTTACGGACTTGTGATGGAAGAGATAACAACACGCGATGAAAGCAGTCATATTTCTGCACAAGGTCAAAGGGTGTTGGCAAGTGGAGGAATTAGCGCTGATGGACCTCCGACAACCTTGAGTGGTACAGGTGTTGATAGAATGGTATTTGCACAGGCAAATATTACACGTGATAACACAAAGTTTGTGAATGGAGCCATAGTTGGTGAGAGAAATGTATTTCAGGTGAATCTTGGGATTTGCTTATTTTCTTGCTTTATTGCCTCATCCATTGTGGATCCCTTTAATCACTCCTGGCTCTGTGATGGAGCTGCCATAGTTGACAGTGTGGTGGGTTGATAGTGTTTTAAGACAACATTGTCAACTCTGGGAACTGCATTGTTGCTTTGTCTTCTCCTCTTTTTTTGGATTGGTAGTTTTATCTTTGCTCCTAAACCTGGGGAAGAAAGATTCTGGTACAAGGTAGTGTACATGGGTGTGCTTCCTTGTTTTTTATGTACACAATCCCTTCATAGAATCGGAGGAAATGAGTTGCCGGCTGTCTCATTACTATTGTGCCTCTGCTTTATAACTTTTGTATAGACATCTATATGTTTTTGTTTTTCTTACAAGACAGAATTATCATGACTTGAAAGTTATGAGTTTAAATAACGGAAATTTTCTTTAACGTAGCGGTAATATTGTGTACATATGATTCTCCCTAGGCCCAAGATGAGCAAGCCTTGAGCACTCAATTGATCTTTTTTCCAGTGAATTGTGCTACCATTTATCACTCATAAGTAAACTCCACATGCTGGCAGTTTTGCACCTTCATCAACTTTGATTTGCATGTGGATTTTTTGCTGACAAATTTTCCAATTGCAGCTTGATCAAGGACTTGGAATCGGCAGTAACTTTCCATTCTTTAACCGACACCAGCTGACACTGACCAAGTTCATCCAGTTAAATCAAGTAGAAGAAGGTGCTGGCAAATCACCACCACCCGTTCTCGTCATCCATGGCCACTATGGCGGATGTGTGGGAGACCTTCCAAGTTATGATGCCTTCACACTTGGGGGGCCTTATTCTGTGCGGGGTTACAACATGGGGGAGCTGGGTGCAGCCAGAAACATTCTTGAGGTACGACACACCTAAGCTGTTATGCTCATGGTTACCTGTTCAAGATATGATCAATTCTGGGACCTTCACTGCTTAATATATGATCAATTAGAAGACTTTAGCTGGTTCTCCCCTGAAAAGCACTCAGGTGCATTAGGTGAGTGGACACTAGGGTGAACATTCCCATACTTTCGTATTTGCTCGTGTTGTGCCTATGCTGATGCGTGAAAGGAAGGGAAAATTTCAAATGTGTCAACTCATTAAGCATCATCAAACTTTAACTAAGACAAGGCTCCTTAAGAAAAAGAAAAGGAAAAAAAGGATGTTAGGTTAGGTATCGTAGTGATGTCAATGGAGATGTGTCGTGGATTCATATCTTTGCTGAGGCATTATCAAAATACATTATATCTTGACATACTTAGTAGTTTCTTTGTTTTTGCTCAAATTATATCAGTATTTTGTTGAATACCTTAATTATTGTGTTGGTTTAGGTATCTGTATAAATTCAACTTGGTTTGAGTCATGTTATTGGATCTGGTAGCAATTGTCAACCCTTATACGATGAGATGTCCATTTGCTAGGGAGAGTTGAAAGTGAGGGATTTGGCACATTCTCTAGAGTTGGGTTTTGTCGGTCATTATTTTCGAAATAGCTTTTGAAAAAAACAACTATAAATCAGATATTTCCCATAGAGTTTCCCAAAATGCTAATTCAGATTCTTTACAAGTTTCAATTCACATGTTTTTCAACCAATTGTATTTTTCTCCAAAGTTACAAATTATAGTTTTTCACCGAAACAGTTTTCAAAATAAAAGACAAACCTGACTTGAACAATTCCCATGGTTTTGTTGCACCAAAATTGTGGGATTTGGGGAGTTATCCCATGTTCTCCGAATCCCTCAATTGGATGTGATTTAAAATGTCATATAGGGTTTTAGTATCCCTTGAATTTTCTTTTCAAGGGAATTAGTCTTGTGTCATCTGCAAAATGTGACCTTTTTGAGCGGTGGGAGAATCTTATTAGTAAGAAACAAGTTCGGGCTAGTAGTTATCATTTTATGCATTGTGGTGTTCATTTGCTTATAAATCTCGGGTATTTAAGCTGTTAAATCGAACATTAATTAACTAATGAGGGAATTAGATGGAAATTCCACACAAGGGATTCTTCTAATTGTCATTAATTGAAGTCTTGGGAATTGGAAGATTCCCGGAACTTCAGCTATTTTTACCAAACAGTGCTACGTAACCTGATTACAAACCAAATGAATACGCAATAGTGTGTTACACTGTCTGTCTCTCTCCCTCTCTCTAGGTTGCTGCTGAGTTGCGGATACCTGTGAGGAATACACACGCATATGCTTTTGTAGAGCACGGAAATGATCTTGGAAGCTCCAAAGACGTGAAGGGAAACCCGACTGAAGTTTACAGGCGAGTGGGCCATGGATCATCCTATGGCGTCGGCATCAAGCTGGGTCTTGTCCGAGCCGAGTATGCCATTGATAACAACTCAGGAACTGGCACCGTGTTCTTTCGTTTCGGAGAGAGATTTTGATCTTGAAATTGTTTTCGGTTCATAATTTTGCCTCACTCATCCATCAGGGAGATCATCGGACACAAGCGATTGAGATATTCAGGTCCGATCAGAGTTGTTTTAGTGTAATTCGTTTACTGCCTGCTTGTGTTCTCTTGATTTATGCTTTCTTACGCTTTGTTGTAGGCATCATATCTGGTTTTGTGAGAACCGACGGAGTTTGGAGGATTCTCTGAGTTAAATCAAACTTTAGTTTCTTCACATCTATGTTTGTTAATGTTTCTTCCATTATATATATACAATTTAGTCATTAAATAGGCCAATTTTCTTATCTTTGCCATCAATGGATTCTATTGTTTTATTTTTATTTTTATTTTGTAATATATTTGTTAGACATGATTACTTTAAGCGGTTCAATTGACGTGTTAGTATTTATAGTTGATTAGACCATGCTTCCGTTTCTTAGCGTCCGC
>JAOVVI020016477.1:0-10879 GCA_028571085.2 Nepenthes alata
GGCAACGATAGTGGTGGTCTGTTGTCGGGCCGCCGTGTTGGTTGTGATGACGGTGAGAGCGGTAATAATTGTTAGAAAAGGATGTTGGTCTGAGGGTGAAATCAAGAGGATGATGACGAAAGCACGCATACATAACAGACAAAAAGAGAGAATTGGGAACATATAATTTATGTGTAAATTTTTTTCTAAATAAGAGGGAAAAAACTATGAAATACTTAAACTATAAAATTTTATAATGTAAATTTAGTTACAAAAATTCCAATTATATGAACCTTCAAAAAACAGATAACAAGAGTAAAACACAACTCCTTGTTACGTCTGTGTTTCTTTGCTTTTCTCCATACCTCTCTTCACTTGCACTCTGCATGCACACATATATATAAGGCATCAGATGACCACTTTCTCTGCAAGACGGTTGCGTGTATTACAAGACCTGCTACCGACTTTGCAAAGTTGTCTTTTTGTCGGAAACAGTTGACCTGATCTGTAAAATTGTCTATCAACTTTGAAAGTCAACTTTTTTTTAAGAAAAGCTGTTTGCGCAGATTTTGTTGGTGATCGCATTTTTCAGTTAGTGTTCTCGGCCGTTGGTCAAAGTTCTCGACCATTAGCCCATGTTCTTGATCGTCAGTTAGAGTTCTCGGTCATCACTAGTGTCTTTGGCCTTCAATCAGTGTCTTTGGCCATCAGTTAGAGTAATCGGCTTTATGAACCTATCCGGATTTTAATTCCGGCCTTTTTTCCACTCCAGGCCACATCGTTGCACGTGCGATAAATATAATAATACTTTTCACACGTAAGTGACCCATATTCTTACAATAATACCGTCTTTTCAAATGAAAAATAAGTTCATTAGATAGAACCAATTTTCTCCATTAAAAATTCTTCCTCATTTTCTGTGTCCTAGCAAAGAATTGTTGGGAAAACCCAACACCACAATTCACTCTTTCTCCCAAGCTTTGACTTCGTGAGGAAAAACCAAGAGAATACAATGACCCAAACAAAATGAACAAGGCTATCGTCTTTCTATAGGGGGGATGGAGTGGTTCAAACCTTAGCATTGAAACTGCTGTGTAGGTTTTTGATTACAGATTGTTCAAATTTCTCTCTTTCTAGATTTTGACACAAAAAAACCTCCCAACAAGGAAAAAAAGCCACGGCACCCTACGTCATTCCATAATTTTTATATTTTTGAATCCAGATATAAATAGTCCAGACGCTTTGATTATATAGCATAACAAATTATATTAATCCAATCAATGAATAACAAAGTTAGAACAATATGTCTGAGTTTAGGAAAAAACGAAACATGATTTGTATTTTGAGCGGACGGCCAAGACTTCTCATTTGTCTTTCCTCTCATGTTCTCTCTCTTGTTTAGTGCCCCTTGTGTTCTAAAATGACTCCCAAATTCTTCACTTAAAATCAGAACACGTACTTGTGTGCCACTTTGAGCGCCAATCATAAGGGATCACATGACATCAATCTGCAAGTTGCACCTTAATCGCTCATCGTGTGTTTTTCCCGCGGAACAAGTCCTCAGAGTTATGCTTGAACTCTGCTAGTTTTGTTCAAGGGAAAATTCATGCAAACATCGCGCAAAACTTTCTATCCCCATTTTGTTTGTGCAGTCCATCAAATGCAACGCAAACCAAGTAACGGGTCATAAGCCTCACACGGGGCATCACTCATCCCAACAAGAATTCACCTAATTGTCGTCGATCCAACTAAATGGAGCTAGAGAGAAAGAGATGACCTTGATGTGGGTTGCCGTAGGAGAATGGAGCTCTGGCCCATAATAATGATGTCGTTTATGTTCTACTTATACACATTATTACAGTTGGTTCCAGTAGAGAAGTGGTAAATATTTTTCTTTCCTTCCCGTGGATATGTAGTAATTATATGTATTGGGTTTTTTTTTTTTTTTGGGGAAGAGGGAGGATTAGTATTGCAGTAACTGCATATGCCGACTGTCAGCCACAACAGCGGGGGGCAAGGAGGAAAGAGAAACCAGCTATTCCCAAAGTATGGAGCCTTTTCCCTCATTAAATTTTGCATACAGTTAATACATTGTGTATTTCTTAGCTGCAATGCTTATTGAGTATACGTTTTCTTCATCTTCTTCATTCCTGATTAAATTTGTCAATTGGTCCATTGTTGCTCTTGTTATGAGATTTACAAACTGGATTTTGTTCAGAAGCTCACTGTGCTTGTTGGTCACTCTAATTATGAAAATGGTAAACCAAAAACAAGGATTTTGGTTATAAAAAAAGAAGTGTTAATGCATGAGAACGATTTTGTTGCTGCTAGACGTTCTAATGTCAAGCATGTCGGCAAAATGTGCTGTCGGAATAAGATCCCTAACTGAACTTTGGAATGTTTCTAGTGCATATATTAGTGATGAAGTTTTCCTCTGCCAATTCCATTTAAATCTACAGTGTCTATCATTTTTGGCTATTGCAAGGGAAAAAAAGTCGCACTGCTACCAAACTTCGAAAAGGAGCGTGCATATTTTCAAGAGGTCGATGCATTTGAGTTGGCGGAAGAAAGTCCTTCACCTATGAAATTTGCATGGATTGCGGGCGACCAAATTGATGGCATAGTGATACCTTCCTTATGCACGAGATTGGAGAAGTGGCTACATGCTAAGAACCGAAATTACATCCCGTCTAGTGCACTGTCCAGTATACTAAAAACTCCTGCAGTACCTTTAGAACCTATTCCTTATGATGGATTGGAATCAGTGCAGAGGGGGATTATCTCTGAAGAAGCTTGTCTGCAAAATCTCGATTTCCAAATAATTCCAGAAGAGACTAACATCGATGTATTGAGTACAGGTGGTGGAGAATTTGATGATATAGTGTCTGAGATCAAGAAGCTCTCTCTTGCATCCCATTCTTCTTCATTGGATGGTGACCACAGGGATCCCTTTTCAGTGTTGCTGCAAGAGTGCAGACAATCAGCACCCTTGACATTATTGGATGTGTTTTGCAAGCTTTGGTCAGTATTGCATACTCAGCATAATGCAAATAGCTTTTACGTGATTAGTTTAGGAGTTGTGTGACTTGTTGCTTCGCTAAACTATCACCTTCTTTCTGTACTTTTAACCCTCTGACTAGAAATGAAACGCTGTGTAAAATAGTGAGCCAAGCAGTATTGTTAAGATTGGGGAAGGCACATATGGAGAAGCATTTATTGCTGGTGACAATGTTTGCAAAATTGTTCCAATCGATGGAGACCTGCGTGTGAATGGAGAAGTGCAAAAGGTACTTGTGGCTGTGGCTTTTGACTTGTCTTATGATCACACTATTAAGGTCCTCAAGAGGCACAAAAAGTGTTGTTTGCTGCATCTCCGTATGAAGTTATGAACTTGGAGTTGTTACTGGGTCATGCAGAGTAGGCTTTGCTTTCAAATTTTTGTTTCCAAGGAAACTTCAACCATACTTGATAGTAATGTGTATAGATGCTATACGTATTGTGAACATTATGGATGGTCATACTAGGGACCCTTTGGCAGAGTGATGAGGTATGTTTTCTGCATCATTTTTTGGGTGCTGTGCCAACTGCTATGTTATTTGATCAAAGTGAAAATTGTACATGCATCTGTGTAAAATTTGCTTGTTATCTTTCATCTTATTTTGGGAAAAGCTTCATCGTCCTTCTTAAATTGCTTCTCGTTGTTCATGGGGATCAATTTGAATTGCTATTAGAGGTGATATTTCATGAACTCAATTGTTTAAAAGGGCAAGGGTGCCAAATTGACAATGTTCATAGAAACAGATAATTATGCGTTTAGCAATTTGTCAATATATATTTCCTATATAATTACTTCTAGGCAGTTTTTGGGAAATTATGTATGATAAAGGGGAATAGATATTGGTAAATTACTGCATGCATGCTCTTTTGATTTTGTGTTTCAGTGATTGCATTATCAACTTGGTCCTTTGTCCGTCTTAATCATTTAAGAGTTTGTGAAGGTGTCACCTCTTCCAACAATTCAATTGATCCCTGCAGACCATTCAATAATGCAGTTGAACAAAGAATATAAAACTTAATTCCAATTCAAAGGGTCAAATAGAAGATAAAAAGCAGGAGGTGCGGTAAAATCCTTGGGTATATGTGTTTGTGGATATGTATGCCTGTAGCCTTGTGGAATTCATTTGTTAATTATTCTTCTTATCTTTCATTTGTTCAATTGCCTTTCGAGTTGTTTGCAGAGATCAGTTGAATTGCTAGAAGAGGTGATTCTCACACAAACTCTTAATCATTTAAGAGGGCGAGAGGCTAAAAATGCAACCACAACATTCATTGAAACAAAGGAGTATGTGTGATTCTAATATCTGTTTCCTTTAAAATTACTTTAGGCCTATCTCAAGTCTCAAAGTTGCCTAGCTTTCTTCTATCTCTGTTTGTTCTTAAAAAAAGGACCATGACTAGAGTTATGTGGGTGCGTGCGTGCATGCATCTTCGTATTTGTTTGTAGTCTGTTGAAGGAATGTGGCTTAACAAGTGTGCCTTTAGGAGAGAAGGCAGCCTTTGTAATTCCTTCTAACTTTAGGCAGCTGAAATCTAGTCTTGTGAAATTCGGAATCAGAGAATGTTGAAATAATGTTTCTAAATAACAACAATAATAGGATATGACAAAGCAAAAATGTTATGTTAGTTAAGACATTCTTAAATCTATATGATTTGTTTTTCTTAATAGCCAGCAAAATTAATGAAAAAACTGAACAAACTCATATACCAGTAGAAGATTCGGCAGCTACCACGTCCCTTGCTTCTTCCAGTGGAACCCCAGGTTGAGGAGTGACTTGGAATGCTGCGAAGATATTAGTCTCTTTGGTTTCATAGCTATGTGTATAATAAGTCAATTTGTAATTCTTTAATACTTACTTTGAATCCAACACTTACTTTAATCTCTGTTTGCGGTGATATAAGTTCCTTTTTACTACTCATGAATTTATAATCCTCACAGCACCAAGATCTACTCGACACAAACTAGGTGTTAATGAAAGCGTTTATTTGCATCATCAAGCTAGGTTTAGATATGACATAATCAAAAGTTGAGGCTATACTCACATGGAAGATATTATATTTGATGCTTGAAAAGCAGAATTTTTAAAAACATATCCAAACTCTATAATTCTCTGTTCACAGTTTGAAGGTATGCCAAGGTCCATATGATCCTGCCCTCCTCAAAGCCTGGGAAGCATGGGACTTAAAACATGGTTCAGAAAATGATCACCCCAAGCAATTTCCTGAGAAGCAGGTAGTTTTTCTATGAATACTGCATTGAAATTATGTGACAAGATTACTTACTAGTGGATCAATCGTTATTAGTATCGGTCATAGCCATATTGGTATCAAATATATTAAAAGAAAAAAACCTCGGTGGATTTTAAATTAATAGAGCCATATCGGTTGATATATTGGCCAAATCTCTGATAAATTGCCATATATATAGTGATATATTGCCAATACAATAATATATCACGATATTATTGTGGTATCAAGAAATATCGATTTTGGGAGCTCCGATATTGATACATATTGACTAATATTTATTTCTATAGTTGGTACTCTTCATACTCCAACTGGAACTACATTTATCAGATTAATTTTCAGATTGCTACTTCTACAATTATCTCCTATTTTTTTTCTTTTTTTGTATTTGTAATTTGGTGTGATTTGATCAACTCAATTTGCTTTCAGTGTTATGTTGTCTTTGTCCTTGAGCATGGCGGTACGGATCTTGAAAGCTTTGTGCTCTTAGACTTCAATGAAGCCCGTAGCTTGCTTGCTCAGGTGAATCGAAAATCTCACTTGACATTCCAGCCTTAATCCTTTGCTTGTCAACCGATTACTGTCTATTATGCATTGTAGGTGACAGTTGCCTTGTCTGTGGCCGAAGCCGCTTTTGAATTCGAACATCGGGATTTGCATTGGTTGGGTTCTCGCGTCACAACTTCTTTAAAATCGGATATATTTTGTCTTTTTCCGTGTATAAATGATTCATAGTTTTCCAGGGGAAACATTCTTTTGAGTCGAAAAGGGGTGACTACCCTGCAATTCACTCTTGAGGGAAAGACTATGTTTATCAAGACACATGGACTCTTGGTTTCAATCATTGATTTTACTCTGTCAAGAATCAACACAGGTAACAATCTACCTAACTTTCATACATACCTTGCTGATTAATCGTATTGATTGCATGGATGAAAACATAGGTAGTGGTATCTGTTACAACTGTATTGGTATTGGACAATATATATTATTATCGGCTATATTGAAAAAAATTTTTGAAAGTCATAATGTGATAATTTGTATTGGCCGATACATTGCAATCATAGATAAACATACCAGTATCGGTATTAGTTGATGTCATATCAGTATCTAGCATATCGAATAATGCATATTGATTTCGAATATATTATAAGCTAGCAAAGTTATATCGGCGATATTTTGAATATCTGTCGTATTGGTCAATACGGAAATATATCACGGTATTATTAAGATATTTGAAAGTACTGTTATCGTGGCCTGATACTAATACATATCGGCTGACATGTATCGTATCGTATCGACTGATAAGATAACATATACGTAATGTTATCATAGTATAGGGAGCCCGATACCAATATGTATCTATTGATATTTACATTTATCTGATTGAGATTGCATATGCTCCGTGCACAGGCAACACCATACTATATTTGGATCTTTCGTCGGATCCAGAACTTTTTGATGGGCCAATAGGAAACAAGCAAGTGAGAGAAAACATATCTTTCAAATTTCTACTACTACATTCTTGTATGCATTAAAGTTGACATGCTCATTTGTTGGTATCTTATACAGTCAGATACATATCGAAAAATGAGAGAATTGACAGACGACCAATGGGAGGGAAGGTATGCCTATGATACTTTTCATATCACATGTGACAAATCTATATCAGAGATAATATGCGATATTTTTAAGCTCTAAACTTGAAATCATGATTATGCTAGATTATCAGTTGACTTTCCATACACAATATACTTATAGAAGCCCTTTCCTGTGCATGTAAGAGTACTGTGATTGAAGATAGATTTGGAGAGTTGGAAATTTTTAGCTCATTCAATTCAGGTTATGTTTTGACAAAATAATAATGTCATTGTGACATAGAGATCACATATTCAAATCATGGTAAGAACATTGTGACGTAAGGATAATGTTGCATATATTAAACCTTCTCTAAACCATTTGTGAGGGAAAATTTAAAATTGAGTTTTGGATCATTTACTTGTGATTCCCAAAATCATTATATATGTGGATTTTCATTTCTAGAACTGTCAGGGTCTTTCACGCAATGTTCGCAAGATGTTTCATTTGGATGAAATTTGGGCGGAGCCATTTGCACGATGTTTGCATGATATTTGCTTGAGCGATGTTGTTTGATAGAAATTCCGGGAGTTGGCTGCAAACTAAGTGCTTAAACTATAGGTTTGGGAAGAATTCTAATGGCAAATCACAAATAAACCATATGATCGCCACACAGGCTATAAATACCATGTTTTAGTTTTAGGGTACAACGAAGCTATTATTTTGAACCAAAAGGAGCACCAACTTAGATAGAGAAAAGGGAAAGTTTTAGGCATTGGCTTAATGCCCAATTTGTGTTCCATCATTCGTCAAGTTCGGATTTTATTATTGTACCTGTTGGGTTTTGAATGTCAGAGTTTTACTCACAAAGTTGAAAATTAATCTCTGTGAGGATCATTTCCAAACTCTTTGTTTAAACTCGTGAAGAGATGATATCATAATATACAACTCAAAATAATAATCAGAAATAATGTGGTATAATATTTTATGTGAAAAATTCTTTTAGAAATAAGGAAAAAAATTATGAGAATATGAATCCGAAAAATATCTATCATGTGGTAAGTTTTGATTATAAAAATCCTTTACAAATATAATGATACAATATCTTATAATAACAAATCCTAATAATAGAAAACATAAGACAAACGAGATGAAAAACAACTGGTAAAATGTAAACAATAATAAGAATAATGCACCTAAAGTTGGTGGAGAATAGAATACGATTCATAATTCAAACGGATGAGTAAATTTTTCTTTTTTTCTTTTCTCCTTTTCTTTTCTTCTTTTTTTCTCCCCGTGTCGATGTTCAAGAATTCAAAAGGATTGCATTGCGTACTTAAAATTGCGGTAGGACGATTTATAGCACTTCCCCTCGAACGCTACCTTTTTGAAAAAACTACACATGTGTGCCCCTTAGACGCTACTCTTTTGGGCAAATGACGCACGTGCTCACTTCAAATGCTCATCATACCTACTCAAACATTTCCTCTGCTTGTGCCAAGTCTCATGTAATATCTAGTGTTTCATTAGATGACATTTTAATAGGTATAGGACTCACAAGGGATTGTCCCAAAATTTAACAAACTTTCCTTCATGACCTGGTGGGGGCCATTACCATCATGGTTATCATTTGGATTGCCTTAGGTTTTTGTTTTTGTACAACCTTAGTCATCATATTTAACCCATTTTCTTCAGTTTTGACTTTATCGAGTGTTAAAAACTCTCAATCAATAACATTCCTCACCTAGTGATATTGAATATCGATGTGGCTTGATTTGGAATAATATGATGAGTTACTACAAATGTGAATGATGTTTTGATTATCACAAAGTATAACATACAGTTCTTGCTCGAAATTGAGTTCCTAGATGAACTTTCTCATCCACAGCATTTTCTTGTTTTCGTCACTGCAATGCATTTTGCTTCAGTGGTAGGGAGCGCAATACATTTTTGTAGCATTGATTGCCAAGACATGACTCCTACTGCGAATATGACTAGTAGTCCGAAGTGGACTTTTGCTAGTAAATATTACATGACATGTTGGTGTTAGTGAACCTGACTAGAAGTGACTTGCCATTGCTAAAGCACAAACACATGCTAGAAGTTTTTTGAAGATATTTTAGTATTCATTTTACTGCAAACCAATGTTTCTCTTCAAAATTGGAAAGGAATCGATTGACAGTTTCAATCATATGAGCCATGTTCGATCTCATACGCTTTGTCGCACACATCAAACTACCTATAACCAATGAATAACGAACATGTTTATGTCGACATTTTCATCATCCGTAGAATGATATTGTGAAGTGCTCAGTTTGAAGTGATTGACAAGCGGAGTGCTCACTAGTTTAGACTTTTTCATGTTGAAGTGTTGAAGCTTCTTTTCAATGTATTTTCTTAGGACATTCAAAGTTTCTTTTCTTTTTAGTTGTAAAAGGTTCTTAGATTAAGAATTTACTTGGTCAGTACTAAATCTTTCATGGCAAAAGACTTTCCAAACTGTTTATTCAAACAAGCAAGTATTCTGTCTCACAATGATTATGTCATCCATATATATAGTAGGAAAATAATGAAGTATTCTTTCGAGAATCTTTGAAAAAAGGTACAATGGTTTAAAGTAATCTTTTAATAGACTTGACTCACCATCACTGACTTGAATTTCTTGTACCATTATTTTGGCACTTGCTTTAGGCTTTTCTTTAAGTGGCATACTAAATGGTCCTTTCCTTTTACTCGCAATCCCTCTAGTTGTTCTATATAAATTTCCTCCTTAAGATTGCCATGGAGGAAAGTCACCCATATATCTAGTTGTTCAATTTCTAGATCAAAGGTCAGAGCTAATTCAAGCACAACTTAGATCTAAGACATCTTCATAATAGAAGAGAGATCTCATTAAAATCAATCCCTTCTGTTGACCAAAACCCTTCACAATCAACATTACTTTGTACCTTGGTTAATAGTCTTTCTCATCGGGTTTTAGGTTAAAATCCCACCTGTTTTTAAATGTACGTTTGCCCTTAGGAAACTTGGTTAGTTTAAAAGTGTGATTTTCATACAATGATTTCATTTGATCTTGTATAACTTTTATCCATTATGTTTTGTGTTCATCCACCATAGCCCCATCAAAGCACTCAAATTCTTCACCTTCGATAAGTAACACATATTCGTTAGCCGATAGGCTTAAGAGGATGTCAATCTCTTAGGGATCATTAGAGTAAAATGGTTAATGTAGGTCCAGGAATTTAACGATGAGCATTATCATGCTTATTATCATCATCATCACCCACCTTATCAAAGGTGGGAATCATGCGGTCTATATTGCCTTCAAGATTAGCCTGAGCATCATTTTCAACTTGAATTGGCATTAGTGTTGGTTGTTAGTGTCATTTTTATTATTATGCGTCTGCGAATTATCATGATTGACTTTAGAAGCTTTTTCTCTTCGGGCTCATTTAACCAATTTCCGAATTCATCTTTCTCGTAGCTAAGGATGATGCTTTATCGCATCTTTGCCTTAAACTTAGACCCTTCGTCCTTTGGAATGTGGATGAAGGACTTGCACCTATACACTCACAAGTGATTATAGGAGATCTCTTTTCCGAACCACACCTTATGTGGCATATTACCATTTATAGAGCTACTAGGTGAGAGGTTTATTACATGACCCATTACATTTAAGGCTTCCACCTAAAACAAGTCGGGGAGCTTCGCCTTCGAATATATTCAACGGACTCTTTCAATAAACATTCGATTCAACCTCTTGACCACACTATTCAGTTGTAGTGTCTTTCGGGGAGCCTTTTGGTGTCGTATTCCATGAGACTAGCAATATGCCTCAAATGTTCCAATGTATTCTCCTGTATTGTTGCTCCGAACGCACTTCAGCTTCTTCGTCGTTTGCCTTTCAACTATAGAATGAAATTGCATGAAGATATTAAGAGTTTAATCATTCGTCTTCAACTGATATACCCATAATTTCCTAAAATTCATCAGTGAATGTTATGAAGTAAAGTGCTCC
>JAOVVI020016478.1:0-10879 GCA_028571085.2 Nepenthes alata
TGACCGCGGACTCCATTAGGAAAAATGGACGAGGACTTTCTTTAGTGATCCGAGAAGCCTATCAAGACGGACGAGGACTCGTTGGAGGTATCATGTCCGAGAGGTAGCTGTGGACATGGACGAGGACTCCGAAATCTAGGCGTTGACTCTCTCTCTCTCGTAGAACTGCTGTAACCGCGTTTTATAGGTGGACAGTTGACCCACTCTGATTGGATGTTGAGGCGGCTACAACTTCATAGGGTGTCAGGCCTGCCATTTTGGCACACCGGGCGTGCGCCTATCATGGCAGGCCTAGGAGGCGTGGTCCTGCCACCCTACTGGCAGTAGGGTGGCTGGCTGTCTACTAGGCCATTTATGTATATAAAGGCTTATGCCCTTTGATTGTCTTGTGACGTTGGTTGACAGACGGTTGTTGGTGTTGTGCTAGGGCGTGTGTGACGGCAAGCATTTTCAAGGAACTTAGAGAGAGCTATGGGCAGCCCTTTGTTGTTGTAAAGATAGAGTGAGAAACACTTTTAGAGAGAGAAACACTTAGTAATTATTTTTCTTTGTTTGAGCTTGTGTAGCTAATATTATTGTAAACAATCATTCTTTATAGTGTATTCTTTGGTAGTTTTTTTCTTAGTTGAGAAGAATTTTTTCACGTTAAATCTCATGTGTGTGTTTCTCTCATTTTTCTATCTCTACTTTTGCTATCCGTCCGAGAGCTCTACTCTGTTACTATCCAAGTGCTCAGTCCGTCCGGTACCGTGTCTTCCGTTTTGCGCCAACATTATTCCCGTTTTGTGATCCTCGTTAAGGAATTCATTAGATTTGCCTGTGACAATGGAATTAGAAGCCTTCCGATCTTTATTTCAATTTTTTCTCACGAACTGTTTGAATTGTTGTACACCATTGGAGCCCAATATCTACACCACTGATGTTGCCACGAAGGTTAACAGGCGAGAAGAGGTGTAAAGGATAAAGCGCAATATGGAGAAAAAACTTTGTCAATTGTGCACAATCATTGGAGTGAAATTTGCTCAAAAGTAGAGCACAAAAATAAGAAGTTTTTCAAGGTAAAAGCTGCTCCAAAGTCACTCGAGAGAATTAGGGTTAAAATCATAAGACATGTATATATATATGGAGCCCCATAAAATAGGTTAAATTATAACCGTTGGAGAAAAACATGTCGTGGCGCTCGAGTGCAACTTGAGCACGTAGCAATGCTAGCTAGGATTTCACGGTCGCACACAGAATCGCTCGAGCACACGTTGAGCAGTCCTCGAGCGCTACAACACTGTTTTCTGCTCTCGAGCATGGGTTGAGCTATCTTCGGGCGTTGGGTTATTGGATACGACGTTCGAGTGGTTTTATAATTAATAAGAATAATCTAATTTTTATGAATTTCTCTTTCTCAATTGTTTTCTTACATTTTCTGTTCTCCATAAAAACTAACCACCAACGTGGTTTTATAGAGGGCATGGTGAAAGGACAGATCCATTGTGAACAGTTGATAAATCTTTACGTTCTTAACGCTTTTTAAAGAGATATACATCTATTAAAAAATATATAAATTTAAACAACCACACCTATTCAAATATTCAAGCCTTTTATTCTGAAAATATCCAATAAGTGTCCATTGTAGGCTTCATATATATTATTTCTACCTGATGATCATTTGGTTTTGGTGGGTTGGATCCTAACCCAAATCTTGTTGGGATTTGACGGAGATACGCACACAACCAGAGCATGGAAAATAAACCCAAATCCCTATCAATCTTTAACCAACAAATTCACGAGTATAATGAATACAATGGAACTAAGTGTATAACATTGCACAATAATGTTTAATATGTAAAACTCTTCTCAATAAAAGAAAATTTATAAAAAAAATTTTAAATAAATTTACTATAAAATAATGGCTGGTTATAAATAAAATACTTTTTAAAAGCTCTTCACTATAAATTAAATGAATAATGGTTTAATACAATCCATAAATACACATTATAACCGATAAGAGAAGAACATAACAAAAATAAGAGCAACCAATATGTAGTATATTGTAGAATTAAGATTAGAATAACATACCTAAATTTGGCAAGTAATAATCTCTCTTTTTGTGGCACCCTTGTATTAAAAAATATTCTCAAATCTGTTCTAAAAATTATATCATAACATTTTATACCAGTATTGGTGCACAAGTGCCTATCATGCATATATTAGATATAAACCCTCTAGATAAACTATATATGTGTGCCCTTTAGGTACACATCAAGCATTAAAATCTTATTTATGATGGAACATGCATCTATTATGCACCACTCAAAAAGAGCTTTTACTCAAGCAAATTCTCACATAATATCGCGTGTACCACTAAATGATATGTTAATAGGTGTGAAATTCAAAAAAAAGTGACCCAACAGACCTAATGCCAATAGAATCAATTAGATTCCCAATATTGGTTGTAACTTTTTGGGCATAGCTTCTAGTCGATCCATCTTGGTTTTATGGGATAAGAGAAATTTTGCAACTAATAAGATTTGACACCGAAAATTGGTCTCAACATAATAGTTCCAAACGCAGGAAGAACCAATGGCATCTGGCAATTTCATGTTGTTTATCGAATTGTTTGCTTTAGGATGGCTCTTTCTTCGCATAGGCATACATATGTGAGGAAAAGTTCAAGACAGCGGACTTTGACTGGATTGTAGGAAACCAGATATGGTTGGCTGTTGACTGTTGGCATTTTGATAATAATTGTTCATAGAGGGGATCATCAAGGAAAATCACTATTATCTTAGATTATAGAAGATTAAATTGATTAAGTTTTCTGACAATGTTCTGGCCTATTTTGATCATTTTTTGTGCTGGTAGAAATATATTTAGCCACGTCGAAGTAACAATTTTGGTAATTAATCATAAGTGAAAGATATAGCTTTGTCATTCTTCATCAGAAGATATAAGAAGACACCTCACTGGGTCAAAAGAAACTTATCCCGGTCCAATTATCTGGTCTCTGGGACTGCTAGATACTTGATTAGTTTGGACTGTTTGCTAACATATCAGTTGTAACTAAGGTAACAAAGAGTGAAGCTTGACCAATTAATTATATGATACAGGAAGAAATTGTCATTTCAAAACAATTACAGACGAGCTTCAAGATCTTGGTAAATATTAGATAAGCATAGTTATCATGTTTCCACTGTCGCATTCATTGGAGTACCTGCTCTTGGTAAATTTTGTCATTTGTTCTTTCATACTGTGTAAAATTAGTGGCAATCTAGAAATAATCCCGGTCCAACACCACTTTGGGATCTTGTGTGCTTCTCCGTTTAAATAATCTAAATTCATTGTTGATTATTTTCCTTTTTCTCACTTTGCCCTTTTTGTAATCAGATTCCAATTCATGCTAAAAGGAGGAGAAATCTAGTGATCTTTTATTATGATTATGAAAATTTTGTTGATTGTAATAACTCTTTTGGGGCATCAAACCATTGCTCTTAGTTATTCTGCATGGAAAAATCATGGTCTGGTGATGGTTATTATCATTTTGCTGTTGCTTTCAATAGATCCACTCTACCGTTCTTTTCATGATGAAGAATGGGGTGTTCCAACTCGTAGTGATCGGAAGTTATTCGAGTTTCTCGTCTTATCAGTTGCATTGGCAGAACACACCTGGCTATCGATTCTTAGCAAGAGAGACGCTTTTCGGTGAGCTAATATTGACTGCTCTGATTATTCCATCTTCGGAATTTGTATGAATTTCTGGTGTTCTTATGTTTTGCCGTTGGTTTTATTGGTAGTGAACTTTTTGACGACTTTAACCCATCATCCATTGCAAATTTCTCTGAGGAGGCATTGCTGTCACGGAACACACATGGCCCTGCATTACTCTCTGAGCCGAAGCTCCGTGCGATAGTGGAAAATGCTAAGCAAATGCTCAAGGTAATGGATGCTCACAAAGGGCGAATAAAACCCCTTTGCATTTCAATGTAAATGAGGAAGCAAGCCCCTTTGCATTTCAACGTCTGTAAGATGCCGGGGAATAAAATTGTGAAATTCTTATTTTCACAACCTAAATGATAAACGATTATGCTTATAAGATGTATTTAAACACATAACTACGTGTTGTCATAATTTTAGCTTTTCTATTTATCAAGATAAAATCATATCTGTTGTTAGTATAATGAATGATAAAATATAGATGAATCTTAATAGGATTTTAGATCTTTTTTACATTTTTAGGCATTTAGGGTGCTTGGTTATGATTCTTTAAAAATGGGAAAAAACCATGTGAAACTTGAACATATCTGTGTTAAACAGACTTTGGCATGTGTCGGATACTTCCAATCGCGCGCAAGTAACACAATTTCATATTATCTTTTTGAATTTTCTGAGGATACTTTCAATTTGTAGCAAATAATTCTTTCACTTATTAGCAAATATTTTAGGCAATTGTTGTTAATTATGGGGTCAAATTGCTCCACCATATCAAAATCAGGGTCATGTCCGACTAAAAACCCCAGTAAAATTTTAAATGGATAATTTTGTAAGATCAGTATTAGCAAGAATGAATAGATGGATAAATAGTTTCCAAAAACAGCTTAAAGGTGCCAAATGCAGCAAGGAATTTGCAGGTCTAATGAATCTTATGCAAAAGAATGCTCACTCTTTTTCCCTGGTTTTGCAGATACAGGATGAGTTTGGCTCCTTCAGCAACTACTGCTGGAGATTCTTAAACCACAGGCCGACACTAAACGGATTCCGATGCGCACATCAAGTTCCAGTGAAGACACCAAAGGCAGAATTCATTAGCAAGGATTTGATGCGGAGAGGCTTTCGGTGTGCCGGTCCAACGGTTGTTTATTCATTCATGCAAGTCTCTGGGATGGTTAATGATCATCTGATAACATGCTTCAGATACGAACAGTGCAAACCAAACCCAAAGGAATTTGAGGAAGTTGACAAGCATCTCAGTTGAGGTAGCATAATTTGGTTCTTCTTGATGACTGCCACACTCATTTATGTAGAGAAAAGAGAAAATGAATATTTTGTGTCATTGATTGTGGTTTTGTATGACTTATAGTGTCTTGTAAAACAAGGTGACACAATCAAACTTTGTGCTATGAATTAGGCACTAATTCCACTTGGATGATTCTGAGTTATGCCATGACATTTTGAAATATTTTGGTTTTTTCCTTTATTTATTTTTTTTTTGAAAAATTATGTACACAGAAATCAGGTTAAAGATGTACTATGATGAAATAGAGATTGGCCCCCACCTTTGCAAATCCTGGGTCCCATTTTTCCCATATAGAAATAATTTAAAGATATTTTTAAGACACCTTAAGATAAATTGACCTCCAAATCTTAGATCCAAGTAACAATTTCATAAGATATCTTAAAATTGAAGTTTTTTTTTTTTTCAAATCCAATTTCTCCATCTCTGCAAACCCTAGTTAGGTTCAGACATGATATGCTTTTTTAGTCATGAGAAAAGCTCAAAATAATACTCTTTTTCAAATCCAAGAAACAACTCTATGAGAACTAATAAAAATTGAACTAATTTAAAAAGGAAACGTTTGATTCAAAGGGAGGAAAGACAAAAATTAGAACACTGATATCGTTTGATTTGTGGCTTCTCAGATAAAAAACATGTAAAGTTCTATAATTGAATGATACAAATAAAAAATGCATGGAAAGTTTATAATCTCCATCACTTAATAATGCACCCACACATCCTTATCAATGCCTCTTTTTGACAAAACTTAAGCGCTGATGGTCAAATGTTCAAATATAAACCAATTCAGTTCATGAATAGAATAATATCATATCATTCAATAATATTAAAAAAATTAAAATTATAAATTCCAGCTATTTTGAGTATAATGTAGCAAAAAATTGACCTTTTCCAAGCAGCAAAAATTGACCTTCCTTTCTGATAGTCATTTTGATATTATATTTTATCTATCCATTTATTCTTATATATGCTTATAAGTATGAAAATATCTTAGAAAGTGTCTTAAAAATATCTTTCACAGTAAATATAAATTTATAGGCAGTAAAGAGGTTCAAGCTTCTCTTTGAACCTTAAATATGAGGACATGATGAACACAAGGCAAATGCCATGGGCCCTTAGCTGACAAGATGGTAGCAACTTCTGTCTGTCTTTTATACAAGAATTCCTCTACTTAGTACAATACTAACCATTATACTGCTTTTATTTATATAAAGAAAAGGTTTTTCTAACAAAAAAATAAAAAATAAAAAAAAAATAATCCACCATCTCAAATTATATATGAAAAGATGATTATAAAAGGGCTGGATATAAATTATGTAATGATCCAGCCAGCCGCGGAGGGCCATACACCATACCAATAATCATGGATAGGAAGAGGCATTTATGGCAAGCAAATGACCTATGTAAATTGACTTCCTTCTCATTTCTGCCATCTAGCAATTAGGACAAGGGCAGCATTAAGGAGATGCCCACAAGCACCGTCAATTCATATAAAAATAGATAAATAAATAAGACGTCATACTAGCAAAAAATGTCTCAAATATATCTATTCGATATTCCCAAAACATTTCTCTTAGGATAAGCATATGACCAAAGACCGAATAATAAATATAAGAAACAAAACAAGAGACTCTTTCGGTAGGCAGGTCAATCCATCGATCCATATTTTGGAAATAAAACCGATGTTCGAAGGCTAGACCATAATATCTACACGTAACACTTGTGGAAAACCACAAGCAACTCAAATAAGAATGGCGATCACTAAATGGTAGTTCAAAGGCTGAACAAAGGAAAGAGGTATGGTGAAATTTGGTTTTGGAAATGGTTTTCCCAATGCGAATCCTTCATAAATAAACATTTCGCAGCAACATTAAATAAACCTTACAACGACATCGCACAGCAATGCACACAACGCAACCGAAACCGGGTTTAATTTTTCCTTTCTACGAAGACTATATCCGAGCCTTCCTACTCCCGAGAGTGAGCTCGAGATCATCCATTGCTACATCATGAATCCGCTCTCCTTCCCAAGGCTTCACTGTCACATTCTCGGTCTCTGCAACTCTTGCTCTCTCCTCGATTGGATCGTTCAGAGTCATTTGCCGGACCAGCGGTTTCACAAGACTGAAGGTGGGAGAAGTCGGAATCGGTGGTCTAGCAAATCTCTTGAAGCTAATCCATTGTCCGGAATCGATTGTCGAGCTGTCGGACTCGTCACATTCAATTATAGTAGGCGGGGTGATGGTCCGATAGCGAGTCGGGCTTGAGGGAGCCGATTCAGCAAAGAGAGGGTAACTGAGGGCAGCCATGGATTCTTTAGCAATGGCCTCAAAGTTGAAATTCTGCTTTGGAGCTGATCTAGATGTAGGTGAAGACAATAGAGGGCTTACAGGAGCGCTGTTTGATATCCGGAGAGGAGGGAGATGTGAAGGGATTGAATTGCAAAGAAAAGAGAATGGATGGGATGAGGCATTGACTTCGTTGCGGGTTGGGCTGGGGAAGGCGGAGGAAGAGGGGCTCGGCTGGTAGGATGGAATTGGGCTAGGAAATACCGAAGAGAGTGGACTTGGTATTTGGGAAGAGCAAGCACTAATATCGTTTGAAGTACCCATAAGCTCAACCAGAGGCGGCTTGCATCCCTGAGTAGTTAAAGAGATCAGGGTGTCATTACACAAGAAAATTACAATTTCTCAGTTTGAAATTATGTACAAGCCAGACAAAATAAGTTTACGAGTTTCTATAGTTTTCCTATCTACAATTTTATACGGTTTTACCTCTCTAAACATCACTCAAGTTCTTGAAACAAGACCAACTGGGTTATTCCTTCGTAAGACTTTGATGGCTATTCCCTGTGCTTTTTTACTCTATTAAGCATAACCTGACACACGAAACTCGCACATTTGACTCTCAGGAGAGCAAGATTTATGCAATCTTTATCCCGAAATTGCAAATAAGCAGTTTTAATGGTTTCGATTCCAGCACAATAAAGCAATCTTACCGTCAGTCTATGGCTTTTTTTATCTATTATAAATGATAATTTCATACGTACATAGAAAACAGATCATCCAAAACATCCCAAATAATGCCGCCGTCAGGAGATCTCCTCATGAACCGTGCTGCAAGTTCTAAAGAAATTATTATGAGAAGACCAGCATCACCTTTGAAGTTTTTGGAATTACTCTCCAAATAATTGAACTCAATTTTCCTTTTCTGGGAAAACTATTAAACCCTATCTCTGGTAGACGATAATGTCCAATCGATTTAAGGTAATCGGTTGAAATCCGTATTTTAACGGTTTGACCATGGCGGCATTTACAAATTAACAAACCGCGCTCAAATCCGCATAGATTCAATTCCTCAAATTTTACTGCCAAAATCCCACATAACCATCTAACGCAGAGCAACTCCTTCAAATTTGAAATCCAAAAAACCTAAAATTTTCAAAATCCTCAACAACCATTTCCTGTTTCCTGCTTAATATTGGCTGAATTCCTTATTTCAATTCAATCAGGCTCAAATAGATCAAAGGATAAGATCAGAACTGCAAGCAATCGGAGAAGAAAAACCCAAATTCTGAAAAAGAGAGCAAAGAAAGAGTAAAGAACCTTGCGATACGTGGTGCCATCAGGTTCGACAATCCATCCAGCTTCAGCGCAGAGAGCCTTCAAGACCTCATTGTTATCGCAGTGCTTGGGGAGGTTATAGTTCCCCTGAGCTCTCAGCCCAGCAAAAACCTTCGCCGCAATCGCCCTTCTCCTGCGCTCCCTCCGCCTGTTATTCTCCCTCTCCCTCCACGACGGCTTCCTCCTCCCCGATGACACTCCCCCCTCCGTCGTCATCGCTCCTACTCTCCTCTGGTGTGAACAGACTAGCTATGAGGACGCTTGACAGTAGTACCAGGAGAGCGATAGAGGAGACAGAGCTATCCACGAGGTCTTCGTTTTTGCGTCGTTGGACGTGTATAGAAGAATCTCTCCCTCTCTCTCTCTCTCTCTCTCTCTCTCTCTCTGTGAACTCAGGTTTTCGCAATGATAAAAGCTTCACCTTTTGGAGTGATCGTCTGCGGGTGCTTGTACAGTGAGATTGTTCTTGAGCTTTGACCAGAGAGTGGTCAACCATTTTGATCAACGGTCAGATGAGAAGATGTAGGGTCGTGATTAATCTTGAGAGCGACAGTAGATTGGATCTTGCCTACACCGTTGATGTTAAAACAGTAGAGGCATGACTGCCATGTGGGAGTGGGAGCTCAAATAATTGTCTGGTAATTGTGGATCCGGGCTATTTTTTTTTTTAATATCATAATTATTTAATTTTAAATAAATAAATATAATATAATAATGAATTTTAATTATTTTTTTATTTTAAAAAATAATTAAATTATATATATTTATTTAAAAATAAATAACTTATATTAAAAAAAAGACTCCATTTTTTAAATGATGGAGGCCCTGGTAATTGTTTCATGTATTTCCATACCTTCATGAATTATTTTAATTATTAAAATTATCATATGAAATAATTTAAAAAAAAAATTTATTTTGTGTAATTTTAATTCTATAAATTAATATATGAGATATTATTATTTAAAAAATTATTAATTAATAAAATAAAATTTTATTTTAAACATGATATTAGGAAAATTGGCATTTTATGTTAATGAAATCGTTCGTTTTACTGTCCCCACGGGATACGTATTTTCATTATTATGATCAACATCATGTCAGCTTTTTTATCATCTCACATTTTCTTTTTTTTTTTTACCCCAATATGATATAAAATCAATTATAAAAATTAATAAACATAATTAAAATAAAAATTAAATGGGTATGGTTTATTTATCAATAAATATATTTAACATTTATTAAATAAATCGATATATAGTTTTTTTTGTTAATTTCTTATTTTCATAATTTTTTTATTAACGCAACTGATATGTTTGATATTAATTTCAATATGATTGATATTAATATGATATTTTTATCTATAACTAGGTCTAATTTATTTTCTTAAGATAGGAAATGTGTTTTTATTTGTTTTATAATAATTGTTATATATTTTATGTTTTAAAAAATAAGATCATAGTTGTTGATAAACTGTGTTATGAATTATAAATATAACAATCTTTTTTATATAATTGTGTCCTGAAACCTTGATTTTCTTTTTTTTTTATTTTCTTTTAAAAATTTGACACATATTTATCTGAAAGCACACCTGATGGGTATAGTATACCCAGCCTAAAAAATCGTTCAAACCATTTCTTCTAATCTACCGGCGGTTATCTTTGGTGGTTGGCTATGGATAAGAGTGACCGACGGTTATCTTTAACGGTTGCTGTCGATAAGAATGATCATCCTCCCACTATATAAGGACCCTCCAAGAGATCTCCAAAAAAGGGGAAGAGAGGGGGATATCCCTTCTCAGGCACACTTCTAAGCCGTCTATCAATAGGACGCATCCACGCTCAATCCACCACATATGTATCCTCTATTTATCTTTCTATATTCTTGGAAATACATTTGACTTGAGCGTCGGAGGGTTTACGGTGAGAGCAATTTTCGCCGACCTCTGACATCTCATTTTTAGTTGTATTGCGTAGAATTCAGGTTTAAAGCTATGAAGAGCGAATCCGTATCAGTTCGACCAACAAGAAGATCCGATTTGCGGCCCCTGATCCGTAAGATAATCCGTATTTCTGGAACGCAACAACACCTTAAAATATATAAAAGTAAAAGTTTACACTTATGTTATATAGCCACAAATAAATTTTCACACAAAACATTAGCTTAAAAATCATTTTTATAATAATTTTTGCATATTATATGGGATAAAATTTTCACATTTGCTGTGTCCGCTACTAATCTAGTATGTTATAATAGC
>JAOVVI020016479.1:0-10879 GCA_028571085.2 Nepenthes alata
AAGATTTTGAACTATAAAAATATAGTATATTTTGTGAATTATAATATTAAAAAATTTCATTGGTTAAGAAATAATTTGAAATTTGAAAATCTCAAATTATAAATATTTTAAAAAAAAATACATATTTTAAGAGAAGCTAAACAATCAATACATCAATGCCTCTGACTATTGGGCTTAATTGGTCTTGACCCAAAACCCGATTCACAAAAGAAAATTGCTCTTTCCTTCTCTATTGCTTTTTTACTTAATAGATTTTCTAAGCAACTTATCTTAATATCACATTTGTCACGACCCAATCATTTATAAACATAATTACGACCTTAGAATTCGGATTGCAATACTACAAAAAAATAAATATATTTATGCTTTGGAGTCGCAATGAATTTTTGTGTATCATTGTGACAGGGTTATGAGGTCTTAATCATGCTTATAAATGACAGGGATTATGAAAATTTGTTGCACCGTAGCAAGCAATTTTGGCAAGACTAGTAATCAACATGTTATTTCAAAATGACCATATGAGATTCATATTTAATATTGTCACCAAGTATCACATTGAGCATACAATTCATCTCATCTAAACTTTTTGTCTGGATTTAAAAATCCTTTAATTCTGCATAAGCAAGAGGGTGCAAGCATCCCTAGAAGATAGCCCACAAATGGGCAATTCATTTGAGTTATTGGACACTATTGCTTTTAATTTTTCTTCATTTTTAGTCTTTTTGTTCTTGTTTGGGTCTTTTTGGTTTATGATTTTTTTTTGAAGCTTGGTTCATTTTTTTTTATGATTTAGGTTGTGACTTTTTATTTTGATCTACATCATAGTGGCATTAAATTTTTTTCATCCTGTAAAGTGTTTTGATGGCCAATATATTTTTATTACTCACTTGAAAATCATACTAGAATCCAAATCAAATATAAGTACGTAAGGATCAAATCTATAGTATAATTGTGACGGACCACGTCACAAATCCGTCATTAACTTAATTCATGTAATAAATTAACTGCTAGACATGATCAAAACAAATAAAATACATATCAATATACATAGGATTCATAACACAATGCCATGACATTGTGGCTCCGACAACAAACCAAGTATATTACTTTATCGGACCTAATATGAGAAGATGCCTGCAAATACCTTTAGACCCGTGGAAACATTTCCATACCAGATATAGTAGGCTTCAACCAAAAATACACATTGACCTTCTTAATTACATGATAATACATACATCCAAGTCCAACAATAGGTCCAGAAATAACTAACATATTAGAAACTACAAAAGATGATATCTAAATACATTCTAGGACATCCACGAGGTACAAGACTAAACGCTGATCTTTACTCCATCTTGTTGGGTATAAACTCGTGCGGATCATCTGAAAAGTTATCAAAAATAGTAGGGGAGTAAACCAAATACTCAACAAGGTGCAATATATAACAAGGACATGCATACTTTAAACTTAAAACATATAATGGAAGGGAACAAGATTCATAATCGTGTGCAAAAGTTTAAGCATGTATAAAACCCTCATGATGCATATCAAATTTTCTTATCTTTGTGCTTAGCCAAAAACAAGCTTAAATCTTACTTTTTTTTATAAATCAGGGTCAGTAGGCCTTACTAGCTAAATGAGCAGTCGATCAAAACCAGAATTATATTTATTTCTATACAATCAAAAGTTTTTTCCTTCTATTCAAAATTTAGAGCCGGGTCATCTATATATAACCCTATAGACGAGGCCATAAACCGCAAGTGGTCCTTAGTAGACATTAATTTTTCACCATATTATACTATGACATGTTAAAATATACTATCTGTTGAACATTCATTGGTCCAATTTTGTAACTTCTTAGAAAATTCTGTACTTGATTTCACACATTCTTTGTTCTCACTTTTTTAGAGAACAGTTCATAAATTTTTAACATAGTTGCAGAATGTTTTCTATTTCTTTTTCATAGTGCTTACACATTTTACCATGAAAATTTCTTAGTCATGAAAATTTATCAATAATACATGTAAGATAAAAATATCAAAAAATTTTCATATAGGTAAGGAACATGCTATATAAAATTAATATGTAGTATATTTCAATCATACATAAATAACATGAAATAATTTAAAGTTTATAAATTTGAAGCACAAACATGAATAAATTATTTTTAGGCCTCTAAATATGGAGAGAAATTCTATTAATATGCATATTTGAGATAAAAACACAAAAACGGGAGTTTTTGACAAATCTTGCTATAAAAGTATGGTAAATCGATAAATATACATATTTTTCATACTTTTACTTTAAAATCTTAGTTAGGATGAATATTAGAGCAATAATATCCAAGGAGAACAAAAATGAACAACAACAACCAAAAAGGAAGCTTAGAGTGCACTTGTTTCGTCCTAATCAACTAATTTTCTTACTCGGATGGTATGGATTTAAGCTTTTGGAACACCTTCCTTCACTTTCTTTCTCTTCTCTTTTTCCTCGTTTGCCTCTCTCTCTATCCTCTTTGCAAATTTGCACAAAAAATGGAGAAAAAAGGAGAAGTATGGGGGCCTTAAACATTCCGGCGCTCCAGTGCCGATCAAGTGCCTCTCAAGTGTGATGGACCACGTTTTCCTAATCGGAATCCGGTAGATTTTTGATTAAAAAACGTCCGTCAAGTTGATACAATCCTGTACAAATTATGGTACAACAAACACATATATATCCACAACACACAAACACAAAATCCAAATGTCACATTATTTTTGTGGTTCCAACGTCATGTATTTGGATACAACATCGGATAGAAAGTTGCTACTAAACACCAGACATACAAACCATAATCACCCGCGGAAGCCCATACATCCATCAAAATGTAGCAGAAACTAAACCATTGGCATATCAACAATATACAAGCACATTCCATCTCATAATATATAAAATCTACTCTATAAGGTACAAAATTATAAAATTCTAAGTCCACAAAGTCATCATCCAAGGTCAGCAGCCTAGTTAATTTCTAATCTTCTACCTCGCCTCTTCGGGTCTAAGTTCGTACTTATCTGAAGGTAAGAAAGTAGTAAATGTGAGCCAAATACTCAACAAGTATAATATAATTAATAACAATAAATAATATACACAAAATAAAGTTGAGGAAGGGTATAATAATATAATGAAGATGTATAAACATAAAGTATGAACAAATAAATTTTTTTAGAATACATTTATCTTTTTCATTTTACTTCTAATTCTTTTAGATTCTAAAATATGTAAAACTTTCTTTATATTTGAGGATCAGGGTCAGTAGGCCTTACTAACTAACAATGTAATCAAATTGAGAAAATGATCATATTACTCCATATGATCTAAGGTATTAACCATGAACCTCAAACTTTAACGTCTCATGACAGACAATATACCTATAATATCGGATATGCTAGGACTATAATCCATATTCTTATGCCACTATGTCCCCTGTGGCCTAGAGATAAATTCCCAATTTACCACAATAATATCCTAAGGTATACCAAGGAATACCATTCTCTGATATAAAAATCCTTGGTCCTATTACGTAATTTTTTTTCATATTTCATATTGAAAACTCTATACAAATGTTGATACCTCTTTTTCTTTGAACTTCTCACACCGGGAGAAAGTTTCAAATATTAGATAACAGATAATAAATTGTAGAGTTCCTATTCCCTTGACACAAAATTATAATTTCATATCCTTACAAATATGAATACAAATCTCATATTTCAATAGATACAGATACATATTTTTTATATTATTGTGAGTTTAAATTTTCATATGCCTTTAAATATACGTAGAAATTATCTTAAAGCTTGGAATAATTAAGAAATATTTATCATAATGAGCCAAATATAACTTTAGAACTTTTGAACAATAAATACCCTCACAATCACATGCACCATAATTTTTAGAATATATACAAGATAACATATGAAACATACATGTGGATAAATATTTCAATTCACATTCGATAATATTTTTGGAACATGTAAAATTAATTTATACAAAATATATGTATATAAATACCAAATAATTGGAATACCCACGTCCATGAAATTAGGATTTTCAAGTTCTCAAACCAAATCATATATAAACCCTAAATTTTGTGGGTAAAAATACCGGGGCGTGGGTTAGGGCTTCCAAGTGTACAAAACTGTATAAAATTATTAAATTGGACACCCAATTGATAAATTAACATGTTCAAGGCATGGGTAATGAAATCCGAAAGCCAATTTATTTAAAAGCCCCAAAATAATTGATAAAATTGTTCAGGGCACGAGGTTAGGGTTCCACGTTTAAAAACTAGTCAAAACTAAAAATTTGGATATGAAATCAACATATATGTATGCTCAAGTCATAGATTTCATAAAATATAAATTTAATCGGGTATCAAAATTAGGATACCAAAAAAAAAATAGAATAAAAGTGTAAAGAAATAATAGAGGAGGGTATGGTATACTTGCATCAACCCGATCTACAACTTCTCTAACTAGCTCCAAGTCAAAATCGAATCCGAAAGCCTCAATCTCCTCCTATCTTTTCTCCTTCACGCTCTCTCTCTCTCCTCTCTCTGGACCATTGGAAAATGACGTGTAAAATCCTGAACGCCCTTTTATAATTGAACTTGTGCTTGAGTGCCGTTTAAGCACTGCTCCAGCGCCAGCACACTCGAAGGGTCGCGCTCGAGCCCCCATCGAGCGCTCTTCGGGCATTCAATTTGCCAACCCGCTCCCCGGGAGTGCTCAAGCGTGCCTTAAGTGAGGCAAATCTGTTTTGTGCCACGGTGGTGCCTCAGGGACCAGTTGGGCATGGGTTAGGCTTGTAGCATGCCTACATCGCACATGCGCTGTCCGAGACCCGTTTTAACCCTTCCAACCTGATTTTTCACACCATTGGGCCCTAATTTTGATTATATTAGCTTAATAAGTCGCAATTATCATAATTTAAAACTTAAATCTGATTTACGGATTAAATTTTGAAGGATTACACCGTCGATTTCTGATTTTACCAATTGTTGATTTGGGGTTTTCAATCAAATATCTCGAATTACCATATTTTGAAAACTAGTACCTTATAACTCTTCCCCACATATAGAAATTTCGTCTTTGAAATTTAACGAACCTCAAACTCTAATAATCAGGAAAGTCCTTTTAGATTCCTATTTCACACTCATATGTCACAACCTTGAAAAAAAAAAGATCATTCCTAGAAAACTTGAACCAAATGAATTATCCTAATTGCTAATATGTAATGCTTCCTATTTAAATGTACGTTGAAATCTCACCACAAGATAAATCCCTAATCTCCCACAAGGCTTTATTTGATTACACACTTATTTTCCTAAACCATCGATAAAAGGGGGACTTCATGATAATCCACCAAATTTAAAGATAACCCAATTTTATTGACTTTTTTTGGACTTAAATCAAGACCTCAAACGAACTACCAAATTTCTACTTCGGCTAATCAAAAGCGTTCATCTACTTATTCAATCTATCTTACTCGAACCTAAACTTCTGCATAAGGTCTAGATCAAATCAAAGGCATTTCTTGTCTTTGATACTAACTGTGACGGACCACGTTTTTTGAATTAGAATCCGACAGATTTCTGGTTGAAAAGCATCTATCATGCTGATACAATCTTGTACAAATTCTTATAGAATAGACATCTATATCCACAACACGCAAACACTGGATCTAAATGCTACATTATTTTTATGGCTCCAACGTTGCATCTTAGGATACAATGTTAGATAGAGAGAAGCCACAAGGTACCAAAAATACAAATCATAATCACTCGCAGAAGCCTCGACATCCATCAAAATATAGTAGAAACTAAACTATCGGTATAGCAACAATATACAAACACATCTTCATCTTATAATATACAAAATCTACTCCATAATGTATAAAATCATAAAATTCTAAGCCCATAAAGTCATCATCCAAGGTTAGCAGCCTAACCAACTTCTAATATTCTACCTCACCTCTTTGGACCTAAGCTCGTGCTTATTTGAAAGCAATAAAGTAGTAAATGTGAGCCAAATACTCAACAAGTATAATATAATCAATGATAATAAATAATATGCGCAAAATAAAGCTGAGAAAGGGTATAATTAGAATATATTTATCTTTCTCATTTTACTTCTAATTCATTTAGGTTCTAAAATATGTAGAAATTTTTTTATCTTTGTGGACCAGGACTAATAGGTTTTATCAACTAACGGCATAGTCAAATTGAAAAAATGATCATGTTACTCTATATGATCTAAGACACTAACCATGACCCTTAAACTTTAATGTCCAATGGCGGACGGTATACATATAATCTCGGATATACTAGGCCAATAGTCCATATTCTTATGCCACCATGTCCCCCGTGGCCCAGATATAATTTCTCAATTTACCACAATAATATCTTAAGGTAGTATGTCAGGGAGCACTACCATTTGATATAAAAATTTTAATCCTATTGCATAATTTTTTTTCATATTTTATATTGGAGACTCTGTACAAATGTTCATATTTTTTTTTTCTTTGAACTTCTTACACTCAGAGAAAGTTTTAAATATCATATAATAGATAACAGATTATAGAGTTCCTATTTCCTTCACACAATTTCATAATTTCATATCCTTGTAAATACGAATATGAATCTCATATTTCAATAGATACAGATATATATTTTTCATATTTTTATGAACTTAAATTTTCACATGCCTTTAAATACATGCACAAATTATCTTAAAATTTAAAATAATTAAGAAATTTTTACTATAATGAGCCAAACATAAGTTTAAAATTTTTGGATAATAAATACCTTCACAATTACATGCAACATAATTTTTGAAATATATACAAGATAACATACGAAACGTACATGTGGATAAATATCTCAATTTACATCCAATAATATTTCTAAAATATGTAAAATTAACATATATAATATGTTCATAAATGCCAAATAATTTAAGTGCCCATGTCCATGAAATTAGAATTTTCAAGTTCTAAAACCAAATCATGTATAAACCCTAAATTTCATGGGTAAAAATACCGAGGCGCGGGTTAGAATTTTCAAGTGTACAAAACCACATAAAATTACAAAATCGAACATCCAATTGATAAATTAACATGTTAAAGGCATGGGTAATGATATTTTAGAGCCAATTCATACAAAAATCTCAAAATAATCGGTAAAATCGTTTGGGGCATAGGGTTAGGGTTTCACGTTCAAAAACCAGTCAAAACTAAGAAATCGGATACGAAATTAACATACATACATACATACTCAAGTCATTGGTTCCGTAAAATATAAATTTAAATGAGTATCAGAATAAAAATACCTGAAGAAAATAGAACAAAAGTGTAAAAAAATAAAAGATGAGGGTATGGGTGTACTGATCTCAACCCGATCTACAACTTCTCTAATTAGCTCCAAATTGGAATCAAACTTGAAAACCTCGATCTCCTTCTTCTCTCACTTCTCCATTGTGCACTCTCTCTCTCCTCTCTCTCTTGACTATTGGAAAATGACGTGTAAAATCTCTAGCGCGCTTTTATAATCAGGCTGGCGCTCGAGCGCCACTTGAGCACCCATCGGGCACACTTGGAGCGTTTGATTTTGCCAACTCGCACCCTGGGCTGCTTGAGCACGCCTTTGGCGTGGCAAGTCTATTTTTCGTGCTCAGGTCATGCCTTGGGTGTGGGTCAGGCCTGGGTTAAGCTTGCTGCGTGTCTGCATTGCACAGGCACCATTTGGGACCTATTTTGACCATTCCAACCCGAATTTTCACTTGGGCTTAAATTTCGATTATATTAACTTGATAAGTCGCGATTATCATAATTTAAAACTCAAATCTTATTTACGGATTAACGTTTCAAGGAGGCGGTTCTCGATTTTTCCAACTTTGGGTCTTTAGACTTTTTAATTCGATTTCTTCCATGTCCTTTAACCTCGATTCGTTTATATTGATTTAATTAATCATAATTACCATATTTTAAATATCGGTACCTTACATCGAGCGTCTATGATATGGAACTCGACACTTGAGCTGGCGTCAAGCACCCATCTGGCGTGGGGGTTCTAGAAAATACGCCTCGAGTGAGGCACAGATGTGGATTGGGCTTACGAGTTCTAGAAATTCTGCCCACTCTGCGCCTTCGGCGCTCCTCAGCCTTGTATCAAGTTGAGTCGCTCGGGCTCAATTTGGAACCTTTCGACCCAAATTTTTCCATCCTCTTATTTATTTATTTATTGCAATTGAGTAGGCCTATGCTTTATAAATCTAAAATTATCACGATTTGGACAAAGTTAATTAGTTTTTTTGACTCTTCTGGCCTATACAGAAGCCTCGGCCTTTGAAAGAAAGGACTTTGAAGCCCTGCAGACTTTTTCCCTATAGAAGTGGGTGACAGCATTTATTAAATTCTTTCAACATATCTGAAGGTAAAATACGAGTTAATGATAATAATAATAAAAAAACTAATCTGTTTTAATTAGAATAACATAAAAAATAATAAGATTGGCTAAATTACCGATAATGATTCACTTTATGTCCGGGTTACAGTAAGAAATGAAAGAAATCTATACATTTTAATGAATAGAAGAAAAAAAATAGTATGCCGACCTAATATTCCTCGTACCTATTCATACTTTCATTGCATCAGATATTGATAATCATATCCATTATGGCATACTCTCTTTGTCGGAGAGTAGGATGATTATATGATAATATAACCAATAAACCTATTGATAAATTAATCTTATCTAAAGTGACAATAATTAATGAATATGGTCAGGTTAACCTATCATAAACGGACCATATCTATCTTAATATCTAACAATATCTTTCACATTTTATCGAGACCTATCTTTTAAGGTTTTCACCTTCTATTAAAAAATATGACATTAAAGTTAATGAGTAACAATTTGAATCAAAATAAATCAACTGGTGGAGAAAGATAAGATTTAATGTCAGCTTGAGAAGAAAAAGACTAAATATGACATGAGGCATTATCTATGATTGTTGAGAAGAACACATACGTCTTTGTGTTATGATCGGTATGCCTCTTTATGTGTATGGTTCAAGTTCTGGATTTCATAAGCAATGATTAACTAAATTAATATAATCAAAATTGAGGTCATTGGATGTACAAAGTGTGAAAAAAATCAATTTTTATTGGGTCAGGTTTGGGTCTCGCCTAAATCACACCTAAAGCGCTTAGAAGTGTGGTTTCCAGTAAGCTTCCGCCCGAGCGGCGCCCAAGTCACGCTTGAGGGTATTTTCCAGTGGTGCCACACCCAATGAGTGCCCGAGGGATGGTCGAGCGTGATTTTTAGAATGTCCATGTCCGAGTGGTGCCCAACCAACGTTCGAGCGCCAGAATTGTTAAAGCCCCATACCTCTCCTTTTTCCATCATTTTTGCATAACTTTTGTAGAGAGTAGCGAGAGAGGCATAGGTGAAGGGAAGAGAAGAGAGAAAGTAAAAGAAAGGCTCCAAAAGCTTAAATTCGGGGTAAGAAAACTAGTAGATTAGACTAAGGTAAGTGACTCTAAGCTTCCTTTTTCAATTGTTGTTGTTTATTCCCGTTCATCTTGAGTATTATTACTCTAATACTCATCCTAATTAAAATTTTAAATTAAAAACATGAAAAATATATAGGCTTCAGCACTGAGTCGTTGAGCCGAGCTAGCCGAGCCGAGAGTCGGCTTCATCAAGCCGATCTAAGTCGTTTCGAAGCCGATTGAAGCTTCGCTTCTCTTCGTCTTCCTTGATTCGTTTGCCTTCTTCGACCGTTCAACTCAACTAATTGCTAAAGCATTAGTGGTCCATTTAGTATTGATAACTCTCCAATTCATTGACAAATCAATTCTCAGCCGGTTTGAGTACGTAATACGCGTTTATGACATTTGATAGTTTTGCCTATAAATTAAATATTCTGGCTTTATCCCTGGCACCCAACTCATGCATTACACCATCTAAAAGAGGAAGGAGTGTCCAGAAACTCAAAGCCAGTCCGGATCTCACATCCCAAAAACAGAGTAAGCAAATAGTGGGAGGTATAAACTCGATTCATTATTCTGCTTTAGTGGTTGTTTAAGCCACATTATTTGCTAACATTTGGTATCAGAGAGATGTATCGCCTCTGCCTTTTCCATTCTGTAGATTTTTTATTTTTTTCGAAACTTGAAAATCTTAAAGTCTTTATTTTTTTAAGATTCAGTTCAAACGAGCACTGAAAATCATTGGAAAATTAAAATTTCAAAATTTTTATATATTTTTCATTATTTTTGGTGTTCATATAGGTCTGTTTTAATCAAGTCGAATCGGTTATTGTCGGGTTCGGGCGAAACTGATGAAGGAAGAAGATGATTTGAACAACATCGTTTACTATTTTTAAAGTTATAAACGTCATCGTTTTGGATTCGGTTTTGAGTATTCTGAACGACGTCGTTTCGTGGGAACGTATTCAGTTTTAAATGACGTCGTTATGCTACAATATTTTCAATAATATATATTTATATATATATATATATCGATTTTGGTTTTTGGGCTGATTACATTCGCAACCCAAATCCAAATCCTCGTCTGCATCTATGCGGCAGGAAAATGCCACCCCGTTTCGTGCACGGCCCAGACGGCTTCTGGCCCATCACTGTAGCATTATGGGGAAAGAAAATGTGCATTGTGAACGCAGAGGGCGAGTTTTGAACGTGGGTCGTGGGAAGACGGTGCCGTTTCACCGCTGCGCTGAACGCATCTTTGGCATTTATTTGGACACTTAAATGTATTTTACACATTGAAACCGCATATATATATATTATTTATATGTGTATATATTTATATATATAT
>JAOVVI020016480.1:0-10878 GCA_028571085.2 Nepenthes alata
TAATTTATTAAACATATTTATTTATAATATATTAACTAATTACCCTCATTTTTGTAATAGTTGATTCAAAATCACCAAAACTCATAGAAATAAATGTATAGTATAATAGTAAATCACATATTAAATGTATTCTTAATTTTGATATGTTATATGAAATAATACATGTTGATTTTATTTAATATATGTGATGAAGATAACAGAAATTGACCAACCCAATACAAAGGCCTGCAAACTAACAGCAAACCCAAAGAGTGACTGGCCCACAGGCTCAGAGAACAGTCAACACTTACATTGACCCAAACAACATCCTAGTTGACCCAGATGGCCCAAGTCAACCTTGGCCCAGTTAGGATGGCCACACGATTCTCTTTTCGTGCGCTAAAATTACTTACTTTAACCAATTCAGCACCCCTGAATATTACTCCAGATTGTGATCTCTCCCGAAATGGTAGCTCAAATTTTAACTCAATGGATCTCTCATAACGGTAACTCTAATTTAACAGATCTTTCCTAATGATAACTCCTATACTCACCACGCCAAGCATCTCCTTGAAGAAGGAATTGATCATTTTGACTGATCACGGTTGCTCTAATGGCACCTACGATCCTCGTACCAGGCTGCTAAATACGCACAAACAATTGATGGCCAGCCTTATAGTCCAAGTAGGATTGAGTTGGCCTAAAGGTTATAAATACCTTTAAGACAGACTCCAAATGGCACACTCAGACACATATGCCCATACTCAGACTTACACTTAAGAGTTTACAAAAGATAAGTCTCTACCCAAAGAGCTTTTGAAGAACTCTTCCACAATTCTTACTCCATCAATAGCAAAGTTGCTATATGTCGAACACAACTTTCGAGTCAAATTCAAACCACATTCCCTTGTATCATTATGCATAATTTTCATCCCAACATCTTTCATTCTACTTAAAAAAAAATTACTGATTTGAATATTGGAGGATAAATCGATAAGTAAGTTTCGTCAGTCTTCTAATCTTTTATTCGTTTATTATTTTACACAAAATCAAAGTTATTAGAGACGGAGACCGGATCCGCTTAAATCTGACTCAACCGAGAAAGATCATAAAGCTCTTTATTCCATATAACAACCCAAATCCATGATGTATCAATATAATATACATATATCTAATATTTAGTCATTAATTGTTCTTTGTTAGATTTAAAAATATTAAATCAATTTTAAATTTAATTTTATCATCATAAAATTAATTATCAATTATAAATATAAAATAATAACATATTATTTTTAACAACGAAGATTATTTAAATCATTATAATATAATTTGTCTATTTTTTATTAAATCAATAATGCTTAATATTAAATCAAACTTAAAAATTATTAAATCAAACTTGAATTTAATTTTATTATTATAAAAATTAATTATTCAAATTTAAATCTATTATACATAATTTTTTATAATCTAACATATTATTTTTTACAACAATGGTCATTTAAATTATAATAATATATTTAGTTTATTTTTTATTAAATTAATAATGCATATAATTTAGACATTATTGTCAAACAACTTAGATATTGATTAAAAGACTGTAATTATAATTTTTATATTAATAATTATATTATTAATGTGTAATTATAAATCATTTCAATTTAACAATTCTTATAAAAATATTAATTCAAATAAAAAATTTAATTATGAACTAGATCAAATTTATTATATATTAAATACACATATTTATATTTATAAACATAAAAAATAATATTTTTATAATTATATATTCTTAAAATATTATCTTATAAAATAGAACTTAGAAATTATAAAAATTTTACTTGATATCTAGTAAAGAATTTTTAAAATTTTTTTTGATATTTTATTAATTTTTTAACTTTATGTTCAAAATGAAAAAACTATCGATTTTTAAATTTTTGGAATAAAAAATAAATAAATATGAACATATCGTTTCAATATTATATATATTTTTTAAAAATATTATTTTAAATAATTTTTATTAATATTTAGTCTATTTATTAATGATAATATTAAAATTATCATTTTATATTTTTTTACAGCTTAATGAAATATTCTATATTATTAATTTAATAAAAATAAACTATAATATAAAAATTTAAAATATCATCATTATTAAAATAATATACAACCAAAATATATCTAGACTTATCAATAATTAAATAAATTGGCAATGTCATATGATAGATTATAATTAAGATTAATATTTTATATATGATATGCTATTATTTAATATTTAAAATTTTTATAATTTTTTTAAAAATATAAATAAGTTATCAGTTAAATTATTATAAATAAATATACTAAATAATTTTTTGTGATTATATTTTTAAAGAATAACTATATTTATGTGATTATTTTTGCCCAATACTTATATTTATTAATCTCTTATTCTAATAATATTTCTTTTATCTTAAATTTTAATTTAAATGTATTTATACACTTGAAAAGCTCAACAGTCTTCGTAGCAGTCGTCGTCTCTCCCTCTCTTAGGGCTCTGCATTTTACGTCAGAAATCTGAGCCGTCGACCTAAATTAATTGTCGATAAACCATATGACGACAACAATGGAGGCCAACAAAGCCTTTACTGGCAAGGAGACAGTAGATTGCGTCGAATCAGAGGAAGAAAACATCTCTGAATCCTTTATATGCTGCGTGTGTTTGTAAGCGCGTCCGAAGCTTGATTAAATTATCACTCCTTACGTATAATTAATTTTCCTGATAAATCAGCGTCCATTTATTGAATTCAGTATTTATTGTCATTGAAAGAGAAAATTTCATGGATATGCATTTCCTTTGAGGTTCATGATGACTGTTAGAACATTGAACTATGATCCTCTTTATTTATTTTTAATTTTCAGGAAACATATGCTGTATCTTTGTGGTTGCTCCCCCTGCCGTCAAACAAAAAAGAAAAAAGAAAAGAAGAGGGTTGTTTCTGTTTCGGCTGTTGTTGCTTGTTATTGACCCCCCTCCCCCCCCGGGAACTTCTTATTGTGTTACGACATCGACATTTGATCACCTGTCCTTTTTTTTTTTGTGGTGTGTATAGTCGATCAGCTGTCTTTGAAGGTTAAGTATCCTGCTGTGTCAGATTGAATGAATATGGAGTCCGTTGGTGGCTACTTTATGCACACTGGAGCAGGAGTCGCTTGCCTTTTTAAAACCAATTTGATGGTTAACATTTGATATCTCTATGATCACTTTATCACTTTTAACTATTGCGATGTAATAGCTACCATTTATAAATGATTTATAGAAAAACGATGTGAGTGAAAGAATAGTAGAATAAGTTTTATATATTGGCTAGCGAGTAAAAAAGAAAAACAAAAAACAGAGTTTGGGTAGTTGAGAGAGGCAAGCATGAATTAATGGTTAAGTGGTTTCAGTCGCGCTTGTTGGACTGAAGTTTATATGAGGTGAAACATGCAAGTATTGTATTTAGATGATATGATTTCAAATCTAGTTAATTTGGTGGAGATCGAAAGTAATGAGATAAGAAGAGTAGGCCTATAGAAACTCAGAGTAAGATAATACAAGAGGAGTTAATTGCTTTTACATTCAAAAGTTTTTTCCATGAACCAAGCGGATTGGAAAAGGAGGATATTTTTCTTGTTGATATAATATTCCAAGTCTGTTCTTCATAAATTTGTCTTTGTGTTGATTAAATTTCAATTTGATGGATGAGTGTTTAACTCTAATGGATAAAACACAAAATGAACACTCTTTTGGAAATTAGAATTGCACCAATAGAAGCATGTTTAGGTTGATTTGGACACATAAAACACATGCTAGATGATGCACTGATGACAAAGATAAATTTGTTGTGATTAGAGACAATAAGAAAGTGAGGTCATGGAAGATGATTTAAAATTATTTCTAACTTAGTCTCCTTTAGGGGAGAAGTTGTTATGAATTTCCTGCATTTATTCAATACCTTGTCATGATTATGGAGGATGTTTCCCTAAACCGAACTGATTGTTGGAAAATGATTTGTTGAGTCCACACTAGGTGGTAGGAGTAATTCATTTGTTATTGTTATTATTATTGGTGGTGGTGGTGATTATATACATGTTTATAGTCTTAGAAGTGGTTCCGGCTATTTTTTATTTTAGCAGTCCTGTTTTTCGATCCTCTGAAACATTACTGTCTTATGTTGCAGGGACCTCTTGTACAAGCCGATTGTACTGGGTAATCTGCTATTGTTTTTTAAAAAAAGAATGTCTTCCTAAAATATAATGCTCTTCACTGATTTTTCTGTTCTATTGGCAGCATGTGGTCATGCTTCTTGCTTCTGGTGTGTGTTTAAATCCATGAGTAGACATCGGGAATCTCACTGTCCATACTGCAGGCATCCATATCATCACTTTCCAACTATTTGTCAAATGCTACATTTCTTGCTTTTAAAGATGTATCCTGTTGCTTATAAAAAAAGGGAAACTCAGATTCTTGGTAACCCATCCCCTCCTCTGTACTTTATAGTAATGTAACTGATGTAGTTATATATGCAATTAATGAGGTTCATGCAAGTCCCTTGCTTTTTTCTTTTTTTTTTTGGGGGGGGGGGTGGTTTGGAGGAGCAGGTCTGTGATAGACCCTTTGGAGCATTGGGTACCCTGCTGACCTGAAAACAAAAGGGGCAAAGGGCATGGAATTATTTATTCAGGCACAAGTTAGTTAGGTCCTAGGTCTCTATTGACATACACATACACATACACATACACATGCGCATGCGCATGCACATGCACATACATATGCATATACATATCATAAAATAAGTGAATATAATACAATATCAAACAATGATTATGGGGCATCTATTACCCACTCTTAAAACACTAGGCATAACATATAACCAATCTATTAATTGAGTTTTAATTAAATATATTGATAAATAAATAAAACATAACATTGTTAAAAATATTCCAAAACAATTTAAAAATATACGTCTAATATCACTTCTACATAGACCTTACTAAAATCAAGTCGTCCGATTGGCCTAATCTGATGGACCCAAAATTTTATAGGATTTGGTCAATATACCTAAGTATTATGAAATAGTATGGTTAAAAAATTAAGTCCAATTAACTTTTTGGACAGAGCATGGTCACGGTTGAAAGTGACATGGAGAAAAATAGTTTATATAGGCATATATATATATTAATCCCATTTGGATCCTACTACTATTTAGAATGGATCCAACAGCAAGTTTGGAAACATCATTGGAACGGTGAAATTCAGTGCTTAATTTTCAATTTTAAGATGTGGCTTTTTTCCCCTAATGATTTAATAAGTGGTATAGGGACTCTTCTGGGATAAAATCTTGGGATCTGACCTTGCTATCTTGTAATTTGCTTTAGTTGTATAATCAGTTGTGTTTTTATGGGTCTTATGTTGGGTCTTAGCATTGTAATTGAAGTTTGTGCACATATGTGCGTTCATGCTCGCATGCCAATGCATGCATCTGATTTGTGAATGGTCACCTGAATTAGTGTGTAACCAGTCCCGGAATGCGCTTGGTGTATTATGTGTAAATTGGTTGATTAATGAGGATTTAAGGATTAACTTACATGTGCAACTCAGGCCAACTGATTAGACCTGAAGAAAATTCTCGGGCAACCCATACAATTGTTATTGGTGTAGCTTGTTGCTGTTACCCCCATATTTCTTAAGGAGCTTCAAGAGATTTTAGGAGATTCTTCTAGCCTTCCGTAATTTAGAAAGCTCTGAAAATTTTGGTTGCATGGGACATGGTATGCAGGCCCCTCAAAGGATGAGGTTTGTCTGTTAAGGATTGCATTTTTCAGTATAGGGCTGCAATCATGGAGCACCTATTAGCATTTCCAGAAGGTGAAGAGTATCTTTGAGTTGAAGGATTCATCATATTTGCTTAAAGGGCTTTCCTTGTGCAGCTATAAGTGCAAAGTACATTCTTCATGGAATTTGGGAAAGTCGATAAAAGCAGGACATTATCTTAGAAGTGGAACCTGATTTGGGAGCACACTTTGATTGGGAAGTTTTCCATTAGTTCTGCCTCCAAGATGCCGTGGGGCAGAGGTCTAATTTGAGTTGTCTTTATTTGGATAAAAACAACATTCCAAAGCATTGCTCATTACTTTGTTATGCTTGAAGGCTATCCACCCAGGATAGACTTAATAGATCGGGCTTTACAATATGGACCATAGATGACTGTGGCCTAGAATTCTAGATTGGCTGTGGAATATGTAAGATGTCTAATTTGCTTACTTATCAAAAAAAAAAAAGAAAAAAAAAAGAAGAGATGTCTGATTTCATATGCGAGTACTTGACCACAAGCATTTAATTTTTTAGTTGTCATGGTAACTCAAACAGTATTAAAATGTTGAAATTTAATGCCATTTTTTATTTCTATTAGCTGATGTTTAATGTTATTTTAGTAAGCATCAAGATAGCTAGGGTTTAAATTGTCACAATACATTTTAAGATGCATACTTCATTTGCCTGGAAGACAATAAGATAGCACTTGGAAATTGGATTCAAGTATCCTTTTCTGAAGAATTCAGATCATTTTTTTTCATTGTGGGTTTTCCTGATGGAGATAGCTACTAAGTTCCTTAATATCATCTTAAAAGTTTATTGAATAGTTTGAAGGTGGAGTTTGTTGGGACTTTTAGCCGATGTTAGTTATGTGATGGCATTAATTAACTAGTCTCTGCCACATTATCTCTTTGTTTTTATCTTTTATTTATTGTGTTTGGATTGCAGAAGAAGAAAAACAGACAGCATACTTTTCTCCTGTATTGGATGACAGTTCTTCTGGGTTGCGTATTGTCAAGAGATTAGTCAGTCTCGGTGAATCTGAGCAATCTTTTGCTGCAAGTTCTCCATCCAACCTATCTTCTGTCCCATACACCGCTTGTGAAGACAGAATGTGTGCAAAGATGAGGCATTTACAATCTCATCATGTCTTACAAGATGGTGTCAAAACCTCTGCTACCAAAGAAGATAGTTTATCCCAAAAAAATGGTGATGTAGATTTCAATGAGGTTTCAGTTACTGACGTCCTCTGTTCAGCATGCAAGCAACTAATATATCGTCCTGCAGTTCTCAATTGTGGCCATGGTACTGTAATTCACTTTATTTGGCCATATGCTTGTCATTAAAATGGTTTAATTGTTCCAAAGCAAACCAAAATAATTATTTTCCCAATAGTTGACGTTGTTCACATAGGTTCTTCTTCTTCTTCATTCAGCATTATTGTAGGCCGTTTCATCTATTAAGTTCAAATGCACCAAATCTTCTTTGATGGTTTCTTTCAAACTATTCCTTGCTTTTTTTTTTCCCCTATAACGGGCCTCTTCCTATCTCTCACATCTCATGACTGGTTCATGTGGTGGTTTTCACGTCACATTATAAAAACACCTCAAGCATGTCTCTCCATTTTTTCTTCTATGAGTGCCATCTCAACCTTCTCTCACACAACACTATAATGAGTCCAATCTCTTCTTTGTATGATCACTCATCCATCTCAATATCTTCATATTTGCTACTGCTTTTTTTTTGGCACATGTTATTATTTAACTGCTCAATACTTCATTCCATAAAATATGTATTTCCTTTTTTTTTTATATGGGGTTCATAATTCTTAAAGGGAGGGATGGGCGTAATGCTCCCCTTTCATCATAATATATGGTTGAAGTTACAGATAATTTGACAACTCTCCTTGTGTACTGTTGGCAAATGTGGTTTTTAAATAAATCTCATATGTAGAATAACAATTGTCTATGTTTTGTGTGCGGGCTATGCACACTGGACGTCGAACCTAGTAACATGGGCATGGTTTATCACCATTTAATGATTGATCTAATCATGATCTGCAACTATGGGCATGGTTTATTACCATTTAATGATGATCAAATCATGATTTATACCATACCCCCCCCTTTGCAATATACTACGAACAAAATAATCTAAGGATTGATCTACCTACTCATTATTCAAAAGCAAGCTAAGAAAGGCTAGAAAAGGCAAACACCTTTGTACCAACAACTTCTTTTGAGCCTTCCCAACCAACCAAAAATCCTAGGTTTTGTGATATGGATGTTCAATCAACTTAGTTTGTCGGTTAGAGTTAATCCTATAATCCATATACCATGTTAGAGGGATATCATATTCTTCCAATACGAATCACTGTAATCCTACTCGCCGATTGCCTCACCATGAGAGGTCTTACCTATGGTTTATGTTGGGGTGATTAAAAATAACCATCCTAAGCAGTATTCTCCAATCACAGAAGATTGTTGAACTTCTCTGCTCTATCCAGCTTGCTTTGATTGGATGAGGAATATCCTCATCAATTGCTCTTTTTTGTAAGCCATTGATCCAAGATATTTGAAATATTGGTTTAGTGGTTTGCGGCCAGAAATTTTGTGTATATTTAATTATATTTGTTGTTCTACATGTTTTACTTTTATGTTTGATTTATGACGAAGTTTGTACTGCTGACATTCTTGTTTTTTGATTCTTTGTTTAACCAGGATACTGTCAAACTTGTGTAGTTGTTCCAGAGGATGAGATCATCATATGTCAAGTTTGTGAAAGCCCTCATACAAGTGATTTTCCGAAAGTTCACTTACAGTTTAGCAAATTTTTAGAAGAGAAATTCCCCAAAGAATATGCTTTGCGAAGGGATTCTGTTGAATGCATTCTAGTCCAATTTGAGAGTAAGAGCACTTACCTCTGTGTTTAATTTCCTGAACACATCCTTGCATTTTGTTTATAATGTTGTGCTAATTTCTTGATGCAACACCATTTTTAATTTGGTTTTGCCCAAGGAACTATATCGTTTAGCAAAATCCTATGTAGGAAGTAGATGTCGGATGAGTGGAGAAAGAGCACTTGTGATTCCCATTTACAAGAACCATGAATGTAAATATTGGCCAATATATATCAGCATCGGTGCCCCTAATGCCGATATTTTTCTATACTGCGGCAATATTACTCTATGTTTTCGTATTAACTGATATAGCTATATCAACTTACTATTTTCAGAAATTTGTTTCTATTCGATATTAATATATATTATCCGGTATGTCTTATACCAATATGGTAGTGAACAATATCAATGCCAATACCAATATTTTTATCTATGAAAATAACACTTCTTCTGTCACTGAATTCTTCTCCAATAGATTACTTAAGTGGCTCCCATTGAATTGAGCAAAGGATCCAATAAAGCACAATTGAGGCTGTTTTATTGCGTTATTAGTATTTATTTTTTACTCTGAATTTGGTCGGAAGTAGGATGTGTTAGTTTGGAAGTTGCAGTGAGAATATGGAATTTTTCCCTTTTTGTTGATTTTGTTGGAATTAGCTGTCCATTTTTCATGGCATGATGATGTTGTCTGTTGTCACAGTTCATAAGTTTATTTTCATTTTTTCCCCTATCAATTCATTCTCAAGCTTCCTCTTTATTGGTAGGTTTGGATTTTTCTGTACCTACCTTGTTTTTTTAATGAAATCCCATTAATTTCATCGGTCCTTGATCCTTCTCTAGAAATGGAACTTTTGGTTTATGTTTCTTAATAACAAATTCAAAATTCTTAGAACTATTTAATTTTAGTAATCTTAGTGGATTAGACTTAGCACTTACGGAAGACAAGATAATGTAAGGGCATGGAAAAAGGTACCGAGACTACTGACAAAAGTAGGCAATAGGATGGGAAGGGTAGATAGTAAGGCTTGGAGTGTGGCATTAAAGGGGGAATATTAGTCTTCCAACCTTTTGAAGATATTTTCTCATATTAAACAGAATGGGAGCAGAGGATGATTCATATATCCTGCCTTACATTGTGGGAAAATTGTGAACATGTCGAATTAAGTTTTTGGCCAATCAAGACTTCTTTCAATCTATTTCTCGAGAATGGGATCCATGATGTGAACCCTTTGTGTTGACTCTTTTATTACCTATAGGAAGAAGTATGACAATCATTAAAATGTTTTAAAATGCCTTGTCCATGGAACTCCGACTTTGAGCTGTCCAAATAGGATCAAGTGTATGCATTCTTAACCCTACATTGCAGAAAGACTACTATTATGTGAATCTATAAACTCCATGTCATAATAGAGCAACTAAATTGTTGTGAGCAGAATGTATTGAGAGGAGAATGATGTGCACTAAAGTTCACCCTTCCCCTTTCCAGCTAGATGCACATCCACATAATCTATGTACGTTGTGTGAATTAAATGATATTCCTGACTTACATTCAAGTGTGCTTGACTACTCTAGATAAGCGCTAAAAAATGTAGAGGAGGTAGAATAGGCAATTGGTCAGATCTAGTATGTACTGTACATAGGCAATAGTTAGAGTCGATGGCTCCCCTAGCTTTTGCTAATATGGAATCCTATGGAACAATGTTGTAAAGGCGGGCCTCATTTGTGCTTAGGCTCGGGGCTCAAACCCTAGGGCCATAATATACCTAGATGAGACTCATTCCAACAGGCGTTATCTAGGCTCTGAGACGTGCGCCTTTTTTGACTCTCAAGTTATTTTTCAAAAAAAAAATTATTTATTTTAAAATTAACCACTATATTTGATTATTACTTACAATATTAATTTGATATTTGTGAAATTGGGATTGATGATAGTAACATATAGCTAATTAGAAGAATGGATGGAAATTATGGTGAATATAATGAATTTACGTTTAAGGATGATTTTTTGACAAAATGATTTAATAGTTAAAATTATTATAGTAAATGAGACTACATATCTGTTGGGCCCCAATATAAGGGCCCATAAAGCGGGGCCTAAACAAAAGGCCCAAAAATAAAAGAGCACCAGGCGGCCTGAGAGGCCCAAAGTAAAGGCCAATGGCCCAAG
>JAOVVI020016481.1:0-10878 GCA_028571085.2 Nepenthes alata
ATTACCGAATATGAAGTACCGATTATCGATATGTTATGTTATGAAGTATCGATGAATGTTTATAGTCTACTAAATATTGTACACAGACTACTGATTTCTGATTCTAAAATATAATACTGTCAAAGTATGTTTTCTCTATTTCCTGGATTATATACTGATTAACCGTTCTATTTATGCATAGTTACATGACCGTCTGCATCACTGTTTTACTGCTCATGTGCATATACCTTGCTGGGCCTTGGCTCACTGTTTTATTATTTTTCCCCCCACCAGATGAGACAGTAGAGTTACTGCCTGATGAGAAAGAGTAAACAGCGAGGTGTTGTTTGAAGACTTTTGAGGACCTTAGCGCATTGGAGTTATTTTGGAAGAGCCTGTCGATGTAAAGGCTTAGCTGGAAATGTATTTTTTGTATACTGACTTTATGTCTATGGATGTTCTAGAACATGTGGATCTTTGTATGAAAAGCATATGTTATGTATGACTGTAAAAAGGAAAAGTTATGCTTCTACTGGATGTTAGTTTAACTTCCGCTTTAAACTATGGATTTACTGTATAGGTCCTAGACGGCATCTCGTTATTGAACTGTTAGTGTAGCTAATATTTTTATTGACTTGTGCCATGGATGGCACATGTGATCCTGTGTATGCATATTGTAGGAACCTATGGACAATTGATAGTTGTGTTTATTATGGATGATCATACAGGTTGTATTTTTGGTTTTTCATCCAATTGTAAAGGGGACTCTGCCAAAATTTTTACAGAAGTCTGCCTTATACTTTAGATAGTTAATTGTGTTTCTGTTTTGACGGAAGCTTTGAGGATAAAAAAAATAAATCCGTTCCGTCACAAAAAAGAGGGAGTTAGGTGTGCCTAATGATGAGATTACTTAGAAAATGTTCAAAGAAACTTTTATGGAAATGTATTTTCCATCTAGCCTTTGAGATAAAAAAGAGCATGAATTTATGTGACTTAGACAGGGGAATTAGACGGTAGCAGAGTATGACGCAAGGTTTATTGAACTGTCTCAATATGCGCCATGTTTTATAGAGGATGAGCTGAGGAAAGCTAAAAAGTTCCAACAAGGATTGAGGGATGACATTAGGAGGCATCTATCAACTCACAAGATCCACACATATGCTGATATCCTAGATCGAGCCCTGATTTACGAGAAGGAACTAGAGACAGAGAAATTCTTTGCCAAAAGAGCCGCTAGATGGATGAGTTTTAGCACGGGATCAAATGTGGGGCCCTTAGGGCCATCTAAAAGGGTGAAGATGACAGACAAGGGAAAGAGTATCACTGGAGTTCAGTTAGTGACTTGTTCTCAGGGGTCAGCGGATGACTGTGTTTTCTATGGGAAGAAGCATGTGGGATATCCTTGTCGCAAGGCAACGGGAGCTTATTTTAAATGTGGATAGCAGGGCCACCAGATTAAAGATTTTCTGTTACCCCAGAGGTTGGAAGTGAAGAAGCCAACCGTTCAGGCTAAGGCGTTTGCGATGACGGTATAGGACGCTGAGGCATCTCCGAACATGGTTGAAGGTACCCTTCACATTTGTGGAGTTTCTGCTTCTATTTTATTTGATTCTGAGTCTATCCATTCTTTTATTTTCTTATGATTTGCATTTCATATTATGTCTGCCTGTGAATTTTGGATTATTCTTTAGCTGTATCAATGCCTACGGGATCCATAGTAGTTACTGAAGTTATGTATCTGGAATGTGGGGTGGAGGTGAATGCGAGATATTTGATGGTAGATTTGATATTGTTGAATATGGGTTACTTTGATGTTATCTTGGGGATGGATTGGTTAGTAAAATATTATGCTAGTATTGATTATTTTTTAAAATGAGTTTGTTTTGATATTCTTAGAGTGGAGCCCTTCTTCTTTCAAGCCATTAGGAGGAATAAGATGCCTATATTGATTTCTACTTTGCAAGACAAATATTTGATGAAAGTGGATGTCATGCTTATCTAGCATATGCCAGCACCATTGGGAGTCACAGTGTGTTGGTGAAGGAAATTTTGGTAGTATGTGATTTCGAGAATGTATTTCCAGAGGAGTTGCCCGGGTTATCTCCTCAGGGAGATTGAGTTTGAGATTCAGGTTATTCCAGGTGCTCTCCTGATTTCTAAAGCACCTTATCGTATGGCCCCTGCTGAATTGAAAGAACTGAAGTTACAGCTGTAGGAATTGTTAGACAAGGGCTTTATTAGACCGAGTGTATCTCCATGGGGTGCACTGGTGCTGTTTGTGAGGAAGAAAGATTGGTCCTTGCAGTTATGTGTGGATTATCGTGAACTGAATAAAATTATGATTAAGAACAAATATCCATTGCCACGTATTGATAATTTGTTTGACCAATTACAAGAATTTCAAGTATTTCTGAAGATTTATTTGAGGTTCGGATATCAACAATTGAGGATTAAGTCAGAAGATGTGGCCAAGACTACTTTTTGGTTGAGGTACGGCCACTACGAATTTCTTGTGATGCCATTTGGTCTTACAATTCTCCTGCTACTTTTATGGATCTGATAAATCGGGTGTTCCGACAATATCTGGATAAATTTTTGGTGGTATTTATTGATGATATTTTAATATATTTTAAGAGTCATGAGGAGCATGAGACTCATTTGAGGATTGTTCTCCAAGTACTTTGTGAGGAAACGTTATATGCTAAATTGAATAAATGTGATTTTTGGCTGTAGGAGGTGATATTTTTGAGACATGTGATTTCAAATAGAGGCATTGCTGTACACCCAAAGAAGGTAAAAGTAGTCACTAGTTGGAGTAGACCTATCTCGATGACTGAAGTTAGAAGTTTTCTCGGCATGGTAGGATATTATAGGAGATTTGTAGAGAATTTCTCTTGGATAGTTATCCCTTGAGTCCATTAGTAAAGAAGGAAGTAAAGTTTGATTGGATTGAAGAATACAACCAGAGTTTTTAGGAATTAATGGATCGCCTAACAATTGCTCCGGTGTTGACTATTCTGGAGAAATCAGGTGGCTTCAAGGTATATTGTGACACCTCTAAGGTGGGTTTGGGTTGTGTATTGATGCAATATGACAAAGTAGTAGCTTATGGGTCTAGAAAACTAAAGGTGCATAAGAAAAATATTCTAACTCATGACCTGAAGTGAGCTGCGGTAGTATTTGCCCTAAAGATTTGGAGACACTACCTTTATGGTTAGAAGTTCCTTGTCTATTTGGACCATAAAAGTTTGAAGTACTTGTTCTCGCAAAATGAACTCAATATGAGGCAAAGGTGGTGATTGTGAGATTCAATACAAACCTAGGAAGGCTAATATAGTTACCGATGCTTTGAGCCGCTGATCATGTTTTGTGGCAAGCCTTCAAATAAAATAGATAGAGATGTTAGATTATCTAAAGCAATGTGATATTTAGCGGTATGTTTGAGACAATCGGATGATTTTGTCATACCTTTAGGTTCAACCAGAAGTGATAAATGAGGTTAAAGAAAAGCAGGTAAATGATTCTTTTCTTATGGATATTGTGGGTGATCTGAATAAAGATTCTAGAATTGATGTTAATGTCCGAGCTGATGGAGTACTAAGGTTTAGAGATCGATTGTGTATACTGGATGATAAGGAGTTGAAGGAGAAGATCTTGAAAGAAACTCATCGATCTTGAAATACAATCCACCCTAAGACGAATAAAATGTATCAAGACTTGAGGAAAATATTTTGGTGGAGAAATATGAAACGAGATTTTATAACTTATGTGGAGAAATGTCTTGTGTGCCAACAATTGAACGCTAAAAGTAGAAAACCATATGGATTATTGCAACCAATGTCGATCCCGAGTTGGAAGTGGGAAGACATCGCTATGGATTTTGTATCGGGTTTTCTAAGGACTTCCAAGAATCATGACACCATTTGGGTTATCATCGATCGATTGACAAAATCAGTCCATTTTTTGGTGATCAGGATAACATATTCTTGTGACAAATTATCTCAGTTGTATGTGAATAAAATTGTTAGACTTCATGGTGTGCCTGCTTCGATTGTGTCTGATAGGGATCCCCGTTTTGTTTCAAGGTTTTAGAAAAGTTTACATAAAGATTTGGGGACAGAATTGAAGTTTAGTACTACATACCACACCCAAACTGATGGCCAATCAGAGCGTACAATTCAGATCCTAGAGGATATATTAAGGGCCTCGGTGTTGGACATAAAGGAAACTTGGGATAATTATTTTGCCTTAGCGAAATTTGCCTATAATAATAGTTATCAGGTGAGCATAGGCATGGTACTTTTTGAGGTGCTATATGGGAGGAAGTTCAGATTGCCGATTCATTGGGAGGTGATTGGAGACAAAAGAATTTTGGGCCCCGAGATTATTAGAGAAACATTAGAGAAGATTAAGTTAATTCACGAGAATTTGAAGGTTGTTCAGAGTAGGCAGAAAAGCTATGCAGATAAGTGAAGATTGACTTTAAAATTTGACGTGGGTGACTATGTTTTTTTGAAAGCATCACTATCTAAGGGGACGTTAAGATTTGGGGTGAAAGAAAAATTAAAACCACGGTTCATTGACTCTTTTGAGATTTTAGAGAGGATTAGGGCGGTGGCTTACAGATTGGCATTGCCACCGAATTTGGTGGATGTTCACGATGTATTTCATGTGTCGATACTTCGAAAGTATGTTGACAATCCCATGCACGTTATTGCGTACGAGCCCTTGACAATTGACAAGGATTTATTTTATGTTGAGGAGCCAGTATGAATTCTTGATCGAAAGGATCAGATACTGTGTACAAAGACGATTCTCTTGGTGAAACTTTTATGGAAGAGTCACACACTTGAGGAAGCGACATGGGAGCGTGAGGAGGAAATTTGGAACAAATACCCCCATTTGTTCTCTTGAGGTATGTGTTTTCATTTAATTTCGAAGACGATATTCCTATAAGTTGGGGAGAGTTATGAGTTTTACGATCCCAAAACACGATAATTTATAAGAAATTAAAATAATAATAATCAAGATGAGGCTAAATATACATGGAAGAATGAGTTTCGAAAGTGAAAAGGGAGGAAATTAGGTTGTTGTATACTGATATGCTGCCCAGCAGCACGGCGCCTGCCGCACGCTTGAAGAGCAGCAGCAGGCGCCGAAACCCAGTGAGGGCCCACTTGCTGCTCGTATGACGATTCGAGTCCCAAAACTTGATAAATTAAGTTAATAATGACCAAGGATGTGTTGGTCCAAGGATGGTTGAATAGAGAAACATTGATTCGTAAATAAGATTCCGAGCTTTAAATTATGATAATCAGGCCTATTAAGATTATATAATCAAAATTAGGGTCTAAAGATGCAAATAATTGAGTTGGAAGGGTCAAAATGTGTCCCGAATGACGAAAATGTGAAGTAGGCTCGCTGCTGGCTCAACACGGGTCTGACCCCTGCCCGAGCAGAGCTTGAGCGCCGGTGAGGTGCAAATCTGCGAGGACCGCTCGATGTCCGCTCGAGGTGGCACCGGAGCGGGATGGGCTAGCAATGGGTGCGCTGATTTGCCAGCCTGGGCGCTCATTGGCCGCTCGACGGGAGCTCGAGCGCCTATCATGTGGCACGCATGTGATCCCTCTTTCTTTTGTTTAAAAGGGTAAGCTGGGGATTTGGGAGGCAAAAGCAGCATGACAGCAGCGAAGGGGAGAAGGAGGAAGAGGAGAAAGGGAAGAAAAAGGGTAAAATCCGTCACTTTTGATCCAATCCGAGTAAAAATAACTGTAGAGCAGGCTAAGGTAAGTATACCCCAGACGTTACCCTCTATTTTTACTGCATTTTTGTTTCTCTAAAAATGTATTTATGTTCTAAATTATCGTTTCTCTCTGTTTAATGCATACAAAGCATGCTTCTGTAAATTAATTGGATAGAATTCAAGTTTATCTTTATGTATTGTAATATAGGGCTTCAGTTTTATGATTGTACATGTGTAGGGTGGTTGATTATGGTCTGATAGTTTCGTACGAAACCCTACGTCAAAATTTAGGGGTTTTATGTATAAGTTTCCTAAATTCTGAGATGTAACTGTGATTCTGTAATATGATAAGGACTATGAGATAATCCTAGTCTGAAAAATCCCACAGGAATATACTGTAGAACTTCTGAGATGTTCTGAAACTATATGTAGGATCTCCGATTAAGGTTTAGTATAAAAAGTCCCATAGAAAAGCACTGTTAATCTTCTGGGATATTCTGAAGTTATCTAAAGGATTACTAAACAAGGTTTAACTCGCCGACTGAAATATGATAAGTTAAGGGTTAAAGAATAAGAAGAGATGTATGAATCCTAAGACAGAAATGCTAATTGGAGGTTTGATGAAGTTTATCAGATAAACTACACTTGAAAAATTAATCTGAAACTGTATCGTTGAGTCATAGAGAAGCTATGAAACTGATTGAAGGTTTAAACGTATAAATTGAAAAGGTTTTAGTGGTCAGGAGAATTATGGTTAAGGAAATAAGGATAAGAATGTCATTCGTTAAGTAAATCAGTAGGATTCTGGTATAGCTAATCCATGACCCCGTCCTTATATTACTGCATTGAAACACTAAATAATAGGCATCAGAACTGTACTGAATAATAGCTAATCGAACTAAAGAAACCATCCTACCATCGGGATGTAAAGTATGGAGGGTATGTAAGGAATTAAATTGAACAAAAATTATTTTGTCCTCGGGATATAAAACATGGAGGGTATGTACAGATTAAAGTGAACAGAAATTATTCTGCCATCGGGATGTAATGTATGAAGGGTATGTAAAGATTATACTGAATAGAAACCATCCTACCATCGGGATGTAAAGTATGGAGGGTATGTAAGTGATTAAACTGAACATAAATCATCCTGCCATCGGGATGTAAAGTATGTACGGTATGTAAAGGCTAAACTGAATAGAAACCATCCTACCCTCGGAATGTAAAGTATGAGGGTATGTAAATGATTATACTAAATAAGAACCATCTTGCTCTCGGGATGTAAAGTATGGAGGATAACAGATTTAAAAGGAAACTGAATTTTCTAAAATATGAATTCTGAACTAAGAACTAGGTTACTATTCTGAAATGTGGATTCTGAACTGAGAACTAGGTAAATATTTTGAAATATGGATTCTAAACTGAAAACTAGGTTATTGTTCTGAAATATGGATTATGAATTGAGAATTAGGATAATATTTTGAAATATGGATTCTAAACTGAGAACTGTGTTACTGTTCTGAAATATAGATTTTGAACTGAGAATTAGGTAAATATTCTAAAATATGGATTCTGAACTGAGAACTAGATAACTATTATGAAATATGGATTCTAAACTGAGAACTAGGTTACTGTTCAGAAATATGAAATTTGAACCGAGAACTAGGTTATGGTTCTGAAATATGGACACCGAACCAAATTCTGAATCAGGAACCAAGGATTTGAAATCATAGGTTTTGTGGTATTTTGTATCGCAATAGGTTTTCTGGTATACTATATCGCAATAGGTTTTTTGATATTCTGTATCGCGATAGGTTTTCTAGTATTCTGTATCGCAATAGGTTTTCTGGTACTCTCTATCACAATAGATTTTTTACTATTCTGCACCGCAATGGGTTTCCTAGTACTCCGCATCGTATTTATGCTTCTGTTCTCTTGCCTGCATGCATGAATTTTCCGCATCTCCTTTTAAGTTCTCTTCTAAAAGCATGTATATGTCTATATATATGTAAAATTATATATTTTCACTATTTTGGGTACATTTATTGAGCTGTTAAGCTCACTCATTGCTTTCTATTCTCCCCTCCAGATAAGCAAAAGCCTGAAAAGGATTGAAGTTTGATCTAACTAGAAGAAGGGAAGGCTCATAAGTTCTAAAGACCTTGAAGGACTTTGGTGGATCAAAGGATTTTGGAATCTTGTAGCTAGCATTTTGGAAAGAACATAATATATTACGATAATATAAAAATGTCATATCATGGTATATGTTCTGTTCTTGCTTCCGCATGTTGACTTATGGAATTGGTTGCTTCTGTGTCATTTTGATGTTTTGAATTTGTATAGGTTTTAGATGGCATCTCCTTCTGAATTTAAAACGTTGGACAAAATGTGACGTGTTGAAGCCATGGATGATATGGTGGTTTGTGATCCTATGTACATGTGTTGTCGGAAAATTTATGGTATTTGAATAGTTGCGTGTTTGTACAAGTTATTTCATATAAGTTTTACATTTAGTATTGGTCTAGTTGCAGAGGAGACTCTTCCAAAATTTCTGCAGGATTTAAATGATTTAAGTTTTGTATGTGTTTGACGGAGGGTCCTATAAAGATTCAGATCCATTCCGTCACAGCTCACCTACGGTGCTCAAGCGAGGCGCTGGCCGAGTACTTGCGCTTGCTGCTCGCCTGCCGCGAGCTCGAGCACAGGTGCAATTTTTTCCTACCGACTGATTTTGTTTTTGTTATAAAAGGAGAAGGGGAAGGGAATTGGGGGTAGCGAATGCAGAAGCACGAAGGAGGAAAGGAAGGAAAAGAAAAGGGAAGGGTCTCTCTACCAATTTTCATCCGATCAAAGTAAGGAAAATGGTAAATCGGGTGAAGGTAAGTGTATCTCGAACTTCATTTTTCATTTTTATCGCATTTTGACATATCTATTTTGATATTCACATTCTAAAACCCTCACCCCCTAAGCTTTGTCACAAATAATGCATATTTCTCATAATTTCTTGGTCAAATTTTGTGTACATATATGATTATTGTAAATTGTGGCTTCGATTTCGTGTTTGGTTCATGTTTTGGCATTCGATCATTGTCTAGACAGCTTGCTTCAAACCCTAGCTCAAAAATTTGGGGATATTTGATTTGAAAACTTTGAGAAATGTGATGAGAATGTTGTTTGACTAATTGTTAAGCTTGTTTGACAATTCTTATCTGAAGTTTTAAAAAAGACAACACTATTAGTCTTTCCGAGAGTATTCTGAACCACTAGAAGAAATATTTGTAAGAGTTTGATTTGGCCCTTGAGGCATGTTGAGTTAAAATTAAAAGAATTTGAGCAAGAATTCCATCAATAAAGTAAATTAATAAGAAATTGGACCTAGGACATTATTCAGTCAGGTAAAGTTCTCCGGCATGCCTTAGAACGTTATAGTGGTAATCGAGGATAACTCTTTCCATGGAGTTATAGGTGGTCCGCCCTTCCTCAGGGCGCTAGCCTAGAGGATATAATTTCTATTTCTGACCTACCTTCAGGAGGTAATCCTGTACTGATCCCACTAGAAGGGATATTCTTATTTTTTTTCGGCCTCTAATTGTGTGCATAACAAAATCTATCCTTGATTATTTGCCCCCTCGACTAGTAGGGCCTACTAGTTTTTTCCTTTAGATAGTAAAGTTGGATTTCAAGAATTTAAAGAGTTTGATTCCGGTTTCTGATTTCTGATGCCTATTATACTGATTTATGATTTTCAAAATATGTTATACTGATTTATGCTTTCTCCTGTTTCCTTGTATGTCTCTATTCTTCGGATAATTCTATAGTTTTGCTTATCTGTACATATGTTTTGCATGAAAGTATTACACTTGCATATTTTTACTATACCTTACTGGGTTTCAATTCACTATTTTATTTTTTCCCATCCAGATGAGACCGTAGAGTTCATGCTAGATAAACAGGTGTAATGGAAGGACTTAGTTAAGAAAGTTTCGTGAAGATCTGAAGTCCTTGAAGAGATTTTGGGAGTCTGAAGATAGTGAAGGTATTTAGCAAACTTTTTTGGATGGAAACAATGTATTTATAGTCATGCATGTTATGTTTTATGTTGGGATTTTTCCTTTTGCTTCCACAGGGTTCTTATGAAATTAGTATTGCTTCCGCGTTTTGATTTTGGAATTGTGTAGGTTCCAAGTTGGCATCTCCCTTTTGAATTGGTATAGTGGATAGGATGTGTTTTCTTGGAGCCATGGTTATTATGACGTTTTGTTGATCCTGTGTTTGTGAAGTGAATGAATATTGAAGTCCATTTATCTCTATGGTTGTCCGAATCGTGAAAAATACAGGTTATTTGTATTGAATTTTTATCTATTTTTAGGAAAAACTTTGCTTGTTTTTTCTGTAGATTCTTATATTATTTTATTATGGGTATTAGTTTATTTGTTATTGACGGAGAAAAAAAAAATTTTCTCAATCACTATCCAAAAATTGACTCAGAGTCACATAGACCTCAAGCCATCAATTCTACTTCTCCGCCATACTGACTAGATTGATCGAGTATCCTTTCTTAAGGTATTACTAGTCTGAAGACCTCAACCCAGAAATAATCAAGCCTAAACTTCAAACCAAAATTGATTACCTTGAACCTCGAATCAATGTCAATAAGCTCAAGCACTAAACCAGTATCAATCAATTTGGAACCTCAAGGTGCCACCTTAGGGCTCTCTTGACCTCACGGTCGACTATTGTCCCAAATGGACCTTCACCTAAGGGCCGTAATGGTTACTGATATCCTATCTGAAGGCAAAGTCGCGGCTAAACTATTCTCAAAGCGCTATCAAGGGCGCAGGAACTAGATGACTAAACTCATCATCTATTTCTAACTTAATTCAAGCCTAAACTAGCCAATTGGATTAACAAGAACTATCTGGTCTAACTTAATTTGTCCTACGCTTACATCTACTTATCCGACCAATCTTAATCTATCCTAAGCTTCCGCATAAGATTCAAACCAAACCTAAGGTATCTTTTATCTCTGATACAAACTGTGACAGAACAAATTATTTTTCTCCAATAATCTCCGTCAATAAACAAACAAAACTAATACCCAAAATTTTAAAACATTGAATTCTATAGAAATTGAACCAAAAACCATTCATAAAACC
>JAOVVI020016482.1:0-10877 GCA_028571085.2 Nepenthes alata
GCCGTGGACTTGGCAACTCTCACACTTTCGGACGAATTCCATAGCGTCCCGCTTCTTGGCCGGCCAGTAGAACCCTTGGTGCATGACCTTGAACGCGAGGTTATTGCCCCCGATGTGCGAGCCACACAGCCCCAAATGTACCTGGCTCAACGGGTACTCGGCTTCCTCTGGAGTAAGGCACTTCAAGAGTGGAGCGGAGTACCCGCGCCGATACAGCCTCCCACTAAAAAGCATGTACCATCCCACTATCTTCTTGATCCGCTTGGCCTCATTGGCATCATCAGGGAGAGTTCCCTCAGACAAGTACTTTATGTATGGCGTCATCCAGTTGTTTCCAGCTTCGACCCATAGCATTTCTTGATCTTTAGCGTCAATGCTTGGTGCAGTCAGGACTTCCCGTGGTTCCCTGGTGTACTGTTCCAGGGTACCGGTTGCCACGTCTCGTGCCAATCGGTCAGCGTGCTCATTCTCGGACCTAGGGATGTGCTCAATTATGAACTGGTCGAACTCAGGGATCAGGGTCTTCGCTTTCGCCAAGTACCTCACAAGTTGCGAGTTTGACGCGTTGAAGTCTCCCTTCACCTGGTTGACTACAAGCTCGGAGTCACTGCACACGATCAATGACCGAACGGAGCATTCCTTGGCCAGGCGCAAGCCTGTGAGAAGCGCCTCGTATTCTGCCACGTTGTTGGTGGCCGGGAAATCGAGCATGACGGAGTACGTAATCTCTATGCCCTCCGGTGTCTTCAGCACGACTCTTGCTCTACTGCCTGCTTGAGTAGATGAGTCATCCACATTTAGGGTCCACACTGGGTGGTCGTGGTCATCCACGTCCTCAGAGTTATCGGCCTCTGCCGGTTCTGGGATCGCTGCCTCAACGATGAAATCGGCCAGGGCCTGTCCCTTCACGGCTGGGCGGGGCCGAAACTCCACGTGGAACTCTCCAAGCTTGACGGCCCACTTGACCAATCGTCCGAAAGTTTTCGGCCTCTACAAGATAGACTTCAGCGGCTGATCAGTCAATAGGACGATCCAGTGTGACTGGAAGTAGGGCCGCAACTTCCGCGTCGAATAGACGAGAGCGAGCGCCATTTTCTCGGCGTGTGGATAACAGGCCTCCACGTCCGTCAGCACCCGACTCACGTAGTAAACTGGCCGTTGTGCGCCTTCACGTTCCCCCACTAGAACGGAGTTGAGGGCCGCTACTGGTGTAGCCAAGTAGAGGTAAAGGTCCTCACCCTCGCGCGGCGAGCTTAGAAGCGGCGGGCTGGTAAGGTACGCCTTTAACTCTCTGAAAGCTTCATCGCACTCCTCGCTCCACTTGAACCCAAGCGATTTAGCCACCCTTAGTGCCTTGAAAAAGGACAGATACTTTTATGCTGACTTGGTGAGGAATCGCGAGAGGGCCGCGATCCGCCCAGTCAGTTTCTGCACCTCTTTTATCGTCTGTGGGAGGTTCAGGTCGAGAATGGCCTTGATCTTTTTTGGGTTTACTTCGATACTGCGTTGAGACACGATGAAGCCCAGAAACTTTCCTGAGGTCACCCCGAAGGCGCACTTGGCGGAATTGAGCTTCATCCCGTGCCTTCGAAGGACCTAAATTTTCTCCTCCAAGTCACTGACATGGTCGCAGGCGATTTTGCTCTTTACGAGCATATCGTCGACGTACACCTCCACGTTCCGTCCAATCTGAGCCTCAAATATTTTGTTCACCAGACGTTGGTAGGTTGCTCCAACGTTCTTGAGGCCAAAGGGCATCATCTTGTAGCAATATGTCCCTTGGTCAGTTATAAAGGAAGTGTGCTCCTCGTCCTCCGAACACATTCGGATATGGTTGTAGCCAGAGTACGCATCCATGAAACTTAGGAGCTCGTGCCCGGGCATGGAATCCACAAGTTGGTCGATCCTAGGAAGAGGGAAACTGTCTTTAGGGCAAGCCTTGGTCACGTCAGTGAAGTCAACGCACATTCGCCACTTGCCGCTACTTTTCTTTACTAGCACGACGTTGGATAGCCAATCCGAAAATTAAACTTCCCGGATAAACCCAGCATCCAAGAGTCTTCTTACCTCTTCCCTTATGGCGACTAACTTCTCGACGGAGTGATTCCTACGCTTCTGCCGAACGGGTTTTTGGCTCGAGTCAAAGCCCAGCTTGTGGACGATTACTTCGGTCGGTATCCCGAGAATGTCGACGGGAACCCATGCAAACACGTCGGAGTTTTCCCTAAGGAAGGCAATCACCCGATCACGTTCTGCAGGCTGGAGGGATCTGCCCACATTGACACACCTTTCCGGGTCGGAATGATTCAATGGGACGGCTTCGGTGGCTTCTCCCGACTGGGCCTGCCGCAGCAAGGTTTCATCACAGAGGTCAAAGCCTTGGTCTGGGTAGCTTGGTACCGTAGGGTCGATCTGGGACAGGTAACACGTTCGCCCCATATTCTGGTCTCCCATGACCTCTCCCACCCTCCATGAGGTAGGGAACTTCACCTTCATATGCGGGATTGACGTGATGGCTCCGAAGGTTGTGAGGAAGGGTCTGCCTAGTATGGCATCATAGACGGATGGTAGGTCAACGACGAGGAACACCAGCTCTCACGTTAAAGAGCACGGGTGGGTCCCTATAGTGACCTCTAGTAGGACTATTCCTTGTACGGGACAGGTTTATTGTCCAGACCGTACAAGGGTCCGCCGGCAGCCTTCATCTGGCTCTGTCTCAATCCAAGTTTAAAGAAGGCGCTGAGATACAGTAAATTTTGCGAACTTTCATTATCAATGAAAACTCGTTTCAGCTGGTAATCAACTTCAACGTCTGAAACAAGTACAAATACAATAAGGGGGTTAGTATGGGGAGAGGTTACATGAGCCATATCATCACTGCTAAAGCTAATGACGTCACTTCTGTCCCCCGTCCTGGCTCACTTGTTGTTTGAGGTAGGTCTGGGATCCTTACGTGTGGCGTCATCGGCGGCAGCGGAGGAGATCATGCTGACCACGCCGGCGGCCGTGCGTCCCCTCGGAGGCTGGCTGACCTCTCCATCCGAGGTGGAGGGTCCTTGCCCCAAACTCTTCACGAACTGCTTGAGGTGTCCACGACGGATCAAGTTTTCAATCTCCTGCTGCAGAGTCCGGCAGTTCTCAGTGGAGTGTCCCAGGCAGCGATCAAATTGGTAGTATTTGGTCTAGTCGCTGCCGCTGGGACCCTTTGGCATTTTCGGCCAATTAAAGAACTTCTCACCCTGGATCTGCATCAGGATGTTGGCACGGCTGTCGTTCAGGGGGGTCAGGGAGGTCCGCCCGTAGTCCATCCTGGAGCCCGATGGAGGCCGCTGCTACTTACGGTGCTCGAGGAAGCGGTGGCTGTCACCGTCGCTCTTTCGCCCACCAGTAGTCCTGGTGGCTTCAGGTGGTCGGTCCGCTCAGTTAGGGCGCTTCGCCCCATTGGCCTCTTCGGCCGTGATGTACGCCCTGGCGATGGCCTCAGCCTCCCAAAAGGTTTGAGGGTGCTTGTACGATAGGTGCTTGAAGAAGTCTCCCGCTGTGAGCGTGGCGACGAAGGCGTTGAGCTTCAGCTCGTCAGAGAGTTGAGGGATCCGCTGCGCCTCGGTGATGAAACGGTCAAGGAACCGCTTCAGGTTTTCGTCTGACTTCTGGCGGAGGCGGTCCAGGTGCCATGGTTGCCTCTCCTCTCTACGGCTGGAGGCAAACTGGCTCAAAAAACTGTCGGCTAGCTCATCGAACGAGCGTATGGAGTTCGGAGGGAGGCCGTGGAACCAGAGCAGCGCGTCCCCCCTGAGGGTGACGGGAAAGCACTGGCACATCAGGGCCTCGCTCTCTCCTAGCAGGGACAAGTGGGTACGGAAGCAGTTGAGGTGGTCCATCGGATCCTTGCTTCCATCATACCCCTCCAGGACTGGCGTCTTGAACTTGTTCGGGACCTGTTGGGTCCGCAGATCCATAGCGAAGGGCGACCTCCAAAGGTCGGCAAAGGAAGGTGTGGTCCTATCCTTGTGAAGGATGTCCCACAACACTTTTACTTTTTCCTCCATCGGTGGGTCGGAGGTGTCTCCTGCGCGTTGATGACATCGTGGAGTTCCATGCAGTCCTGGTGGTGCGGTGGAGCTTGTCGGGGATGCCAACTCTCCGCTTGAGTTGGTCGCTCGCTGTTGGAGCCCGCCGCGGTCTACCTCCCGTGGCCGCGCAAGTTACGGGGGTTACGCCGCTCAGGGCTGTCCCCTCGATCGCTGCGGTTGGGATGGCTTTCAGCTCCATGAGGGTCGAGTCTGTCAGGGATCGCCTGCGCTGCTGTGCGATCGGGTTGGTTGGATCATCTTCGGAGGGCAGCCGCACAATGCCTCGCTCTCCTGGAGGAGGAGGCATGAGATGCTGGAGGCGCAGCCGCCGACCAAGGAGTTCCCATGTGCTCACACAGAGCGTGGAGGACCAGCTTTATGTCGCTCATGTCTGCAGCCAAGCGATGGACGTCGAGCTCTGGATAGGCGTCCCCTTGGCTCTCGACAGGAAGATCTTCATTTTGGGCGACCACGTCCATTATTGGAGTGCTGGCCTGTGCCCTGGAGTTCACCAGTTTCTTTTTTTGCTTTAGTAGGAGGGTAGGAAAATGACACTAGACTTTTCATCAGATTCCCACAGACGGCGCCAATGTTGCGTCCCGAGTCCACGGTTGTCGTACGGATTAGGGTTCCTTCGGGTTCCTAAGCGTGCGGTTGCGTCAGGACGAGGGTCCGATCTCTGTATCTCTTAACCTGGGACCTATAAAACATAAATAACAAACAAGAGGTCAAGGGTTTGGTGGGATTACTCCCACTGCGGCCACTCCGACGCTCAAGTCAACAAGTTCCCGAAATAAACGGAAATATTACACGCACGCTTGGCGGTGTGGAGATGAATGCTGATGACATGTAGGTGATGCCTATGCTTTAGAGTAGGGAATGCAATGAGCAGGTAATGGAAGGCCTGTCTTCCTTAGTGCACCGCAATGAGTGGTTCACTCTCGTTGCCTTAGCATGCGTGCGGATTCGGATGTTTAGAGGTGAGGACTTGCTCGAGACTCCAGGGTCCTAAGGACTTGCGCTCTTGGAATTGTTTCACCGAGAGGGAGAAGGAGACACAGAGTTCCAAAGTTCAAAAGGGACGAGAATTCGAGAGGCTGGAACCCTTTGCTCTATGGGGGAAGGGAGCTCTTATAGGCTCCTTCCCAGTGGACGTTGGGCGCGAGAATGCCTGTTGCTAGGGTTCTGTAGTTGCTGGTCGCTATCGTGGTGCGCCGGTCATCTAGACTACCGTTTTGTGGTGGCTGGCAGGCTCCTAGGTGCTGACGTCCTCGCCTGAATTTTCTTTGAACGGGGATTAGCCGACTGCCTGCAGGCAGCCGCCTGAGCCACTGCTACAGGCTTGACCGCACTCTCATTGGCTGGCTCTTCCCCTCTATTGGCAGCTCATTAAAGCGCTGCAGGATTTTTGTCCTCTTCTGCTAGCTGGGCGCCACGCTGTCTTCCTGCGCAGTGGGCTGGGCCTCTGTTGATCGTCGGCCTTGACACGGGACCCAACAGGTAGATTAATATCAACTAAAATTTAATATGTTCTCTCATTCAAAATTATTTTGATTTTAGTCAATATACTGACATTTTTATATAACTGTTGTTTAATTTTTGTGCAACCATTATTTTATTGAGGGGGTTAAGGAAGCTCGAAGATGATCTTCATCATCTTCAACAATTTGATAACCATATTACAACTCTTAATCAGTACTACTCCCTTCATTCAAGTAAATCAATTTCTTTTCTCAGTAATTTAGGCCTAGTTCATGAAAACTTAGACCTTTGGCCTTGTAGATTGGGGCATTTGTCAGCCCCTAGACTAGGTATATTTCATAAAACTTTACCAATGATAATTTTTTTTTATTTTAAACATTAACATTATACTTTTACTCTTTAATACAATAATACCATCTGTACTTTATATCTAATAAATTATTTTTATTTATAGATTGTGACATTTATATCTAATGCAAGAATGTTCTAGGACTAATGAAGGCTCAAAATTTGAATTCAAAGCCTATTTTTGGTCATTAACTCACTTGTATTGATACCCCGCAATTAAATGAGTTGTTGAACGAAAATACAAATATGTTCTTACTGTTACTAGATATTTTAAGTCAATCTTCCTCTTATTTTCTGGACTGATTGTATTCTCACATTTTAAATCAAATCCCTAGTCCACATCTTCAAAATAAATCATCCTGTGAACTACTCTATTCTATACAGCCCTCATGTTCACATTTAAGAGTGTGTGGATGACTTTGTTATGCCATTACTCTCAAAAGGAGCCAGCACTAGGCTTGATCTAAGGACCAAACAATGCATATCCTTCAGTTACACTAATGGTGAAGTCATTTTTTATGAAAATATATCTCCCTTGCACAGAGGCTCTCCATCACTATCTTCTCATTCATCCAATGCCATTGCTTTTTCTTTACCAGACCTGAATCTTTCATTCCTTCCTTGCAAAATGATCCCAAGTCTATTTTCACACATTCTGCCCGTCTGAATTTTCCATCTACTTCTCCTGAACAATCTGAACCTCTCATTTTTACATATGCTCCTCAAATATATTCTTGCAGGCCGTCAAATGTAAAGAAAATCTCCTTCCTGTCATGCTGGTTTGCATTGTAATCTGGTTCAAGGAATTACCCCGTCACAATCTTACATGAATGCAAGGCCTTCCTCTTCAGTTAAGCCTCTTGGGTTACCACATTTTCTTACATATGATAAGTTTTTCAACTTACACAAAGCATACATTCTTTCTCTTTCATCATTATCTGAACCACAATCATTCAAAGAAGTTATAAAGCATTTCGAATTAGTTTGATGCCATGCTTGCTGAGCTCCATGCACTTGTTGCAAATTACATTTGGACAGTCACTATCTTACCTTAAAGTAGAACATCCATTTGAGATAAATGAATTTTCAAATGCAAGCTGCAAGCTGAGATTTGATGGTGCTATGAAAAGGTTTAAGTCAAATCCAGTGGCTAAAAACTCTACTTAATAAGCTGGGATTGATTATCAATACATATTTTTACCAATTGTCAAACTTATTACTGTAAAAACCTTAGTGGCCATTGCATTCTTCAAGCATTGGAATTTGCATTAGCAAGATGTAAACAATGCCTTTTTGTATGGTGATCTTCATGAATAAGTTTATATGACTTTACTTTCAGGCTACCGCTCTTCTGGCCCTACATCACAAAAGAGGCCACTAGTTTACAAACTAAGTCAATTGATGGATTATAGTAAGTTTATAGATAATGGTGTCACAAGTTTATCTTTATGCATTATCACTCAAGGATTTATTCAATCCATGATGAACTATCTTTATTTATCAAAGAAACTTACAATTCCTTTACAGTATTACCAATATATAATGATGACATAATTTTAACGATGAATAATACTTTATTTATCATGCAATTTAAGCAAACTATTAATAATAAATTCAAATTGAAAGATCTTGTACTGCTCAACTACTTTTTTGGCCTTAAAATTGCTCGATCTTCTACAGGGATTTATCTTTGTCAATGAAAATATTCTTAAAAATTTTTTAAAGATGTTGGTTATTTTAGATATCGCCCTACTAAACCACCCATGTTTCAAAATCTAAAACTTAATCATTTTGAGGGGGAGTGTTTATCTAATCCTTTGGAACTTTGATGTTTAGTAGGGAGACTATTCTACTTAATCATCACACTGCCAAATATGACATATTTAGTTAATCTTCTAAGCTAATCCTTTGATAGTCCCAAACAATCTCACCTTGATGTTGCTCATCATATTTTGCGGTATGTTAAAGTTTCCTTCGGGTAAGGTTTATTTTTTTCATCTTACTCACAATGTCTGTTACTGGCCTTACCGCTACTGAAGTTTCGGCACCACCAAGCCAGCCGAGTTACTGGAAAAGCACGAGAACAATCCAACTTCCCTGAAAACACCGCGACTACATATAATCATTATTAGTTATTATTCTCAACTTCTTCTTGTTATTAGTGGCCCCCCTTATTAGTTATCAATTTGTTATAGAGTCTGTTTTACATTTTGTTACTCTGTTACTGTTACATGTGCTCGACAGTTGGCCTATGACCTCATGCTATATATTTAATGTACTCATGCTCTGGGAATAGAGAACAGTTCCCTTTCTTCTGTCCTCGTCTCTCTTCCTCTCTTTCTCTGTGAGACTGCGGTCTCTATCTCTGAGACCTCGGCCTATCATTTCTTACACTCTCTAATTTCCCTCTCATCTTCTTCCGTCACCTTGATTTCTCTATCTCCTCAATCTCTGATTTGTGCTAACGATTGTATCATTGTTGCTTTCATTGAGACCATGGCAGAGGGCATGCTGACGAGGTACAAGGCGCACGAAGAATCCATTTCAAGCATCATGCAGGAGTTGAATGAACATGCCGGCCGCATCTCCTCTATTTCCTCTACCACCGAACAGATCCAGCAGTCTTTCAGTGAGTTACAACAGGCCATTACTGAGATGCGCCAATCCTTAAATCAACTTGCGCGGCAATCTATACCACCGGTTAATCCTCCCTTATTACCCACCCCTTCTTCCTTTACCCTTTCATCGGTGGTGCTTCCGACGACCCAAACCCTAAACCTACTTTCGATATCTCAACCTGATCAACAAATTTCCTCACAAATCCGCTTACCTAAACTTGAAATTTCTTTTTTTCACAGGCGACAATGTCATTGGCTGGCTCGTCGAGATTGAACGATTTTTTTTGTTCCATGGCACACTTCCAATCCAGAAATTGACGATGGCTGCATTCTATATGTCGGGTTCTGCACTCCAATGATACCAAACGATGCATGCAACCAACCAGCTCTTTACATGGGAAGCATTCGCGAAGGACCTCTAACGCCATTTTGGACCGTCATCATACATGAACCCAGAAGCTACCCTATACAAGCTTCGCCAAGAAACAACAGTGGCAGCGTATATGTTGGAGTTTGAATCACTTTCTACCCGAACGCTAGGCTTATCTACCACCAACCTGTTAAACTGCTTCATCTCAGGCCTCAATGATGACATCCATTGGGAGTTACTATTGCTAAACTGCTTCATCTAGGGCCTCAAGGATGACATCCGTTAGGAGTTATTATTGCTGAAACCCTTGACGCTGCCGGATGCCATTGGAATGGCCAAATTAGTGGAGGAAAAGCTGGACACTAGGTGAACGAGTTTGCAATGTCCACCATTGTCTAAGATCAACGGTAGCTCTATTCCAGTATTGATAAAACCTACTCCACCCAAATTGCCCATAAAGACAATAACCCTAGCCAAAATGGCCACCTGTCGAGCAAGAGGTCTCTGTTTCAATTGTGATAAAAAATTCACACCAGGCCATCGCTACAATACCCCTAAATGTTTGTGTATGTTGGCCGAAGAAGAGGGAGGCACCCTGCCTGGACTCCAAAATTTGGAGGTGGGTTCAGAGGAACCCGAGTATATGGCCGAACATTTTCAGGAAACCGACTCACTACCACCACCACTTGAAGCCATCCCAACCATTTCTCTCCATGCTTTGGAAGGGCATTTTATCCCTTCCACCTTGCGACTTCAGGGAGTCATCTCAGGCTAACCCGTGGTTATTTGAGTTGACAGTGGATCCACTCATAATTTTCTATAGACGTGCATAGCCAAGTATTTCGGGCTTCCAATCGAGCCCTCTCACCACCTCAACGTCACTGTAGGAAATGGGGCTTCACCACGGTGTGAAGGACTATATACCAAAGTCTCGGTCTCCTTGGGCCAAGCCTGTTTTGCTGTTTATCTCTATCTATTACCGATATATGGGGTTGAGCTTGTATTTGGCATAGTGGCTAGCCACAATCGGTCCCATGTTGTTTGATTACTAGTCATTATGGATGAGTTTCAATCACGCTGGCATGGGACTCATTTTACACAGCTTGCCACTGGCTTTAGTCTTTACAATGACATTGGACCAATTGAAGCGAGATGATTTCACACAATCGGTGGCCTCCTACTTCCAACTCACCATTTTGCCTACACAAGAAACCTTCCAAACTACCAGTTCGACGGTATTAATTGACCCCGCCCAGTTTTCCTCAACTGTCAATCCTCAGATTATCCATACACTCGGCCAACTACTCTCCTCTTTTGCCGATATCTTTGAGCTTCCCCACAGGTTACCTTCGCAACGTTCAACTAACCACCGCATTACTCTAAAGCCAAACTCTAAGTCAGTGAAGGTCAAACCATACCGCTATTTGCATTTTTAAAAAACGAAAATGGAGAGGCTGATTCGTGAAATTCTTACAGAAGGCATCATTCAGCCGAGCACTAGCCCATTTTCTTCTCCAGTTTTGTTCGTTAAAATGAATGACGACAATTAGCATTTTTGTGTAGATTACCGAGCACTTAATGATATTACAACTAAAGATTGGTTTCCCATACCGACCGTGGATCAGTTACTAGATGAGCTTCATGGTGCTCGAGTATTTTTGAAGCTAGACCTGCAATCTGGGTATCAACTGATATGGATGCAAGCTCTGATGTACACAAGACAGCTTTCAGAACCGACAAGGGACACTATGTGTTCTTGGTGATGCCTTTTGGCACTTCGAATGCTCCTTCCACCTTCCAATCTGAAATAAATACCATTTTTTTGTCCTGTTCTCCGAAAGTTTGTGTTAGTATTCTTTGATGACCTCCTGATTTATAGTTTCACTTGGGAGCAGCATTGTGATCATCTTGCCTAGGTGTCCCAGATTCTGTGGGATTGGGTTTTTTTATGCTAAGCGCAACAAATGTGAGTTCGGGTGCACTTCG